>JBBPKC010000342.1:10174-22481 GCA_038089055.1 Tylopilus aff. balloui
ATAACTATGTTGAGTTTGGTATGTCTCATGTTGTGCAAGGCGACAGAAGGAGCAAATCCATCGTTTTCATCTACACTCTTAGAAGGGGGTGTCAGCTCGGAGGAAGAGGATATCATTATGTGGACTACTGCCAGCATCTATATCGGTATGTTGATGCTTAGTGGTCCCTTTCTCTTTCCTAAATCATTTCGCAGGTGGAACGGACGGTGTCAGTATACTCTTATCCACGGGGTCAAGTAAACCTCGACTGATTTCGTGTACAGATCATCTCTGTTAAGCATGCCTTCTTTCTTGCAATGGTCTTGTATCCTGGAGTACAAGCCAAGGCGCAGGCAGAGCTCGACGCAGTAGTAGGCAGCGAGAGATTGCCCACTTTCGAAGACCGTGACTCCCTTCCTTACATCAATGCTGTCTGCAAAGAAGTCCTTCGATGGCACTCTGTTGCACCGCTAGGTGCTCCTTCTGCTTCCTCTGGTTTCTAGAGCATGCTCACCTGTTGTAACGAAGCGATAACCCATGTCGCCACGGAAGACATTTACTATGATGGGTATGTCATCCCAAAAGGATCGCATGTCATTGGAAATGTGTGGTGAGTAATATGGTGTTGGGTTCCCTGGGTGCATGACTATATACACCATCCGATGCGCACACAGGGCTGTTCTCCACGATGAGTCGACGTATCCGGATCCTGATGTGTTCCGTCCTGAACGATTCCTTGGTGAAACACCGGAGCCTGATCCTCATAACGTCTGCTTTGGTTTCGGCAGGAGGTGGGTGCATCCTCTGTTTCGCAATCGCTAAAAGGTAGTTTGGTAACCGTACCGGATCATCCTAGGAAATGCCCAGGTAAGAGCCCCTGCTTGGTCTCGTGAACCAGCTACTACCATCACTGGGTCCCCATCCCGTCCTCAGGTATTCAGGCCGGGGAGGCATCCTTGTTCATCTTGGCGGCTATGTCCCTTGCCGTGCTCAACATCTCGAAGCAAGTCATCGATGGTGTTGAGGTCACTCCACCGGCCGAGTTCAGTTCGGAGATTATTTGGTGAGCACTCGTTTTTTTTGCAACATCTCCGCCAGCAACCCTCCCCCCCTGCATGGCTAACACCGATTCCCTGTGCACGCTTAGCCACCCCAAACCATTCAGTTGCCGGATTACTGCTAGGTCTCCAGCAGCCGAAGCGCTGTTGCACGGTTGATATGGCTGTTGTCATTACTTTTTCGATCGTCGTTCATACGCCGTGCCTACGTCCTCCAAGGTGGGCGCTGCACGTCGATCGCTTTACCATGTAGCTACTAACCAGCAAAGACTGGGTCGTTCGAAGTTTGTATGCATTTCTTGGCAGTGCCTGATGGCATGTACTTTGTGATAGTGTCCGAAATACATTCCAACTCTTGAGTGAATATCGATCTCGACATATCAAACCGATCATGCTGTGGTCGGCCCACTGGCGAGGGAGATGTCGTACTCTTCAAGTCATATGCCACCTCGCCCTCGACGCGACGTGTCGTGCGCCAACACCAACTTGAAGCATCCAGGTAGGCAAAACTCACACTGCCAGAACTGAGTATCTCCCCATGGGTCCACCCCAAAGCACAGATTGGAAAACAACCGTCCCATTTCGGCACGTGGAGTTTTCGATCATCCAGCCAGTGGCAACCCACGACGTGCTTTCTTTTGGGGTGGAATGCCACTGAGTAGACTGTGTCTCGACGATCAATAATGTGGCCGTTTGCACCACTGTAGCATCACACAATCCAATGCACACATCCTCGTGATGGGCGATGAGAGTCTGTGAGCGCCGAAGCCACGCCGACCGTGCTCGCCGGGCGATAGGAGCCGCTCAGCGGGTGCCTCATCGAGGCTTTTGTGCCCAGCTTGGTGATGGGAAGACTCGAGGATCGGTGCACCTCGTTCTGCAAAGTCAGGACGACTTCCCCCACGCCAACGATTCCGTGCGGCGGCGGGCCTTCTTCGATCGACTGACCCCTAGCTATCCTTCGTGCCCAATCAGGTTAGGTAGGTCCTATAAACTCTCCTCCGCCTGCCAGCAGACCACCGCTTCTTCGTCGACGATGACTCACCCAGGATCACTCGCTGGCGTCTGCACTCTGGGTGTAGCACTCCACATTACCGCAAGCTTGCTATGATACTACCGTATCTTAGGTGTTGTCCTATGTGTGGGCCTGCTGGGGATGCGCTATGTCGTGCTCAACTCGTCCAAGGCAATATCAGGGATTCTCGAGAAACAGAGCATCAAGTGTTCAAACAGACCCCACCTTATAATGGTAGCCGACATGGTTGGCTTGGACAAGTCGATGCCCCTTATGGATAACAATGATCGATTCCGTCAGTGTCGCAAGCTTTACGCCCGTTTGTTGGGTGGCAATAACTCGATTGTGGCACTTTACTCGATCCAGCAGGAGGAGATGCACCGTCTTTTATGGAATGTACTGCGGAAACCAGAGGACCTGGTCAGTCATATCCGCTCGTAAGTCCACCCCGATCACAGACTGTCCCCGCTCACCATCCACTCTCATCAGTGCTGCTGGCGCTGTCATTCTGAAGGTGACATTTGGGTATACTGTCCAAGAGGGAGACGACCCGTTAGTTGAAGCGGCGGGAAGAGCCATGACATCGTTCTCAAAGGTTGCAACGCTTGACGCCTATCTTGTAGACGTTATCCCGGCATGTAAGGGTATGCTCGAATACCCTTGATCGTGGACAGCTGTTGAAAAGATTTACAGTGCGATACCTCCCCGGTACGGGCTTCTTTCAGGATTTTTGCCACCTTGTGATGAAGTCAGTTCTGCAGCCGCACCAATATGTCCTGCAACACATGGTGGGACGCTACAGCTCTGTCGAGTTCCAATTTTCTCATGCTGCACAAAGGGAACAGCGTCGTTTTCGTCCACACTCTTGGAAGGAGGTGTTACCTCAGAGGAAGGAGATATCATTATGTGGACTTCTGCCAGCATCTATGTCGGTATGTTGGTGTTTAGTGGCCCTTTTTCTCTTCCCTATGTCGTTGCGCAAGTGGATCGGACAGTGTCGGTACACTCTTATCCACAGAGCCAGGTTTTCCCCGATTGATTCCATGTACAGACCGTCTCTGTTGTATACACGTTCCTTCTCGCGATGGTCTTGTATCCAGGAGTACAAGCCAAGGCACAAGCAGAGCTCGACGAGGTAGCAGGGAGCGAGAGACTCCCACCTTCGAAGACCGTGACTCCCTTCCTTATGTTAACGCCGTCTGCAAAGAAGTCCTTCGGTGGCACTCTGTTGCACCGCTAGGTGTCCTTTTTATTTCCTCTGGTTTCTGGAACATGCTCACCTGCTGCAACACAGCGATGACCCATGTCGCCACGATAGACATTACTAAGATGGGTACGTCGTCCCCAAGGGGTCACACACCATCGGGAATGTGTTGTGAGTAGAATGTGTTAGGTATCGCCGCATAGGTGACTACGTACACAACATCCAACGCACACGGGGCTGTTCTCCACGATGAATCGGCATATCCAGATCCTGACGTGTTCCGTCCGAACGATTCCTCGGGGAGCCTGATCCTCACAACGCTTGCTTTGGGTTCTGCAGGAGGCAGGTGCATCCTCTTTCTCGCGATCACCAAAGGGTAGTTTAGTAACCACATCGGATCACACCAAGGAGATGCCCAGGTAAGTGCTCCCTGCTCGATCTCGTGAACCAACTACTATCGGCCACCGCCAACTCGTTCCTCAGCTTATCATGTCGCGGAAGCATCCCTGTCGCTATGTCTCTCGCCGGGCTCGATATTTCGAAGCAAATCATTGATGACGTCGAGGTCTTACCACGGGTCGAGTTCAGCTCAGACGTTATTTCGTGAGTTCCCCTTTTATTGATGACTTCCTCGTCGACTCTCCCTCATGCATGGCTGACACCGATTAGCCATCCAGGTGTCGGATTACCGCCAGGTCCCCAAACGCGGAGGAGTTGTTGTGCGGCAGATATGGTTGGTGTCACTTTTTTTGACCAGTTGTTTATTATGGGGGGTGCCCACGCCCCCCGAGGTGGACGTTGCGTCTCGACACCTCGGCCGTGTAGACAGCGAAGATCGGGTCGCTCGAGAGTCTGTACACGTTTCTTGGCAAACGTAGACTTTGTGATAGTGCCCGATGTGTGTATCCCAAAGCCTCGACGTCATCCTGGGAGAAAAACATCATCCATTCTAGTGCGCGAGCACGCAAAGCGGTGAGAGCTCGATCGTCGCATGTGGTTGCTTGAGCACTGCGCACGAGAAAGCGTCATTATGAGGAGCCAGTTCTTCTCCCTCCCCCTCCCGAGCTACGAGGTTACCCGTTCGCGAACGAAAGCGGTTTGCACAGATATCTACCAGGGAGAAATGGCAGGATTTGGAATCGGGCTTCGGGATGAAGGTGAGACGCGAGGGTTGCCTTGCAAGACGGTTCGAGGATGCGAATCAAAGCGATGTTGGCTTCGAAACGAGGGCCATTTTGCGGTGCTCCGCCTACGATTCCAACGCGTCGACTGCCAGGTGTCAGATTCCGAGTCGCTCGTCAGAAACGCTATACGTGTGCTGGTAGGATGTGGGAGAGGTGCGGTCCGCATCGAGGAGAGCATCCACCGCTCCGAATGTAACGCGTTCGATTTCGGGGTGAAATAAAGCTTTGTACTCGCCAGGTGTTCTGCTGCGAAAGGCCATGAAAGCAACCCGAAGCTGACTGGGGAGGAGTCGAACTTGTCCAAGGCCAGTAGCACTGCCACTCTTTCTGATGCCACCTCGTCTTCGACCGACGTGCGTCATATGCCAACGCCAAGTGTCCAAGTACGCGTGTGCGTCGTGTAGAATCGACTAGTGAGTATACCTTCACTCATACCCCCGCCAGCACATCCGTTCAGAACCTCATTCCAAGTTGCTCCGTCGCTTGCTACAAGACACACAAAGGCGAGGTTTTGCCTCACACACCGCGTTCGTGTGCGTTCTTATACTTACTCTTCCTCTCAGAGACGTGTACCACCGGGTCTGTCAGCACAATCGCCAGTGTGCCACCCGCTCAACGTACGTTCATTCGTCTCCACCCTCCGTCTCCGGCCTTGCTCACGCGCAGGCCACCCACAGCCCCTCCCGACCCCGCGTCGGACTTGGCATGCCCCACAGACCCAGAGGCACTCCAAGACCCGGTCCCGCTCCGCCCGCTGACGGCGCTGACGTGGCCCTACGTCCCCGATAGCTCCGCGTACCCCGATCCGCTCACGCGAGACGACCCCAAGGCGCTGCAGATGCACCAATACGAGGCGATCGGTACGTCTTGTGTGTTTTTCTTTTTCATGTCCCTCTCCGTCCGATCACGCTCTCCCCCTCCTTCTCTCCTCTCTTGCTGTCCGGCGCTGGGGCCCTCATGACTTTCACGCGCATACACGCACGCCGCTCGACTGCGGAATGCGTTGGTACCACCTCCTCCAAAACAACAACAACAACAGCGACGTCCCCGACGATCCGCACGCTCCTCGCGAACCCCCGTCTGTGTGCGACGCTCACATCGATCGACGCTCTGCGCGGTGCAGAACGCGAAGCAGCGCTGCAACGCGCACTCGGCATCGACAGTCGTCACCTCAGAAACGACCGCGACGATACCAGCGGGGCGGCACTGCTGGACGGGGATACGCATGCGCTGAGGGCGTTTGCGGAGGCGGTCGAGCGGGCAGTGAGAGGTGGCAAGGAGGACGTGTTGGGTCTGGATTGGGATTGAGTACCGAAATGGAGTCGGAACGACTGCCTTGCTCGTCGGGGCGTATGTTCGTCCAGTCGACGGAAAAAAAGACGCTGTGAATGCGACCTGGCATTCATATGGACGAGCACAGGTAAAGGCGACGTGGGCTACTACCCGTCAGACTTGATCCCCAAAAATAACAGCCCCCGCTTGGTTTTTTCGACCTCCTCCTCTAACGCCCTCCCGTTCGTTGCAGTCCACCACTCCGATCGATCGATTTCCTCCGCCTTTTTCCCACTCTTGATGGCCGACTCGAACGCGACCTTGCGCGCATTGAGCGACACCATCTGGCGTGGGTCCGAGTGACCCGTAAAGATTATCAGGGCAGTGCGCGCAGGAAGGGACGTATAGAGCGCAGCGAGTTGCGCGTCCAACGTTGCTTGTGCGGCCGCGAGCGCTTCGGCCGATGGCTCTGTCGGAGGTACCACGACAACCGGCGCCTCCTGCGTTGCTTTCGGCGTCAACCCTGAACATCAGAAATAAAAAGGGACGATCAGCTCCCGCTCACGAACGACGATGCCACGCCACGCCACGCCACTTACAGCCCATGACATCCGCAGCACCTGTCAACCGCCCAAACAGGAATTCGTGCGCAGGCACCGCCTGGATCAGGCTCTCGAGCACCTCCTGATCGCTCCCACACCCGATCGCGGTCGTCGCCTTGGCGCCGTGCATCACGCCCGGCTGGCCATGGTCCACGACGGCGGTTCTGATGAGGGAGGAAGCCTGACCACTGGCCCTTCCGCTCATCGCCCTCGCCATGCGCTCAAAAATGCTCTCATAGTCGGTCTTGAACTCGCCGAATCCGGCCCCTTGTTGGACCTTGAGTCGAAGGAGGTCGACGCAGGCGCGTGCGTCTTCTTCGGGATCGTGTCCACCCTCGCCGCGCGTCTGGATCTCGCGGTGGCACCACTTTTTGGTGAGCCATGCGAGGCCGGGTTTGAGCGGTCGACCACGCGGGTGGTGATATATGAGCGCGGTGTCAATGCAGAGGGGGTGGCAGATCCGAAGGGCTTTGAGGTCCGATTCGAGGGAGTGACCGACGAGGATGGCGGTGGGGTCACCTGGGGGTGCGAGGAGACTGAGGAGGTGGGTTTGGACCTGTGCGAGGGTCGTTGTGACCGTAGCGAGTGACGCTTCGGTGATTCCTGACCACCTGCAAGGGAAGTGAGCATGCGTCGAGCAAGACGGAGGTGGGGGGTTACTTTGTGAGGTAGTCGACGACGGGCTTGGGCGGTTTGACGAGGGTGTCGTAAACGACGATGCTGGACTCGTAGTCGATGATGCAGACGCGGGTCAGTTCCTTGCCGTCTTCTGTCAGACACTGGTCGGGATCAGTACGGGATCGTATTGGCAGAAGAGGGGCGGACCATTTCGCAGTCGATGGCGAATACACGCGAGCGCTGCCTCTCGTGTGGGAGGAGTAAGACCGACTCGTGGATGGACTGAGGTGTCTCTACCCAGCCTTGTGGTTTTTCGAATACGTCCGCCATGTAGGACGGAATCGGATAGTCGTTTTCTATCATCTGTTGGAGGGTGAGCAGGTACAGCGATGGGTCCTTGTCGAAAGCACGTTCTGCTGCAAGACGTGGTGTTAGGGCGTATGTATCGTTGAAATGAAGCGCATACAGGCTATGCGGGCTTCGATGCGTCGCTTTTTTTCTTCGCCGCTGAGGGGACCTTGGAAGAATGCGCCGAGGACGGAGTACATCCTCGTTTGATCGCCCGGTGCACGAGTAGGGCACGCATGGCTGAAAGTGGATGCAATAAAGGGAAGGGGTGTCTTTGGGCCATTTGGGAGCGGTATCGGGATCGGGATATTCGGGTTGGTGGTGGCCGAGGTGGGAAGGGGTGGGAGAGCAAGAAAGTCGGGGAGTATTCCCGGGATCAGGAGCGTGACGACTTTTTGGATGGCGCGCACGTTCTGAAGGGGGAGTTGAATGGGTGGGGAGCAAGAAGAAGGGACGAACCTCGATCCTGAGCCAGTTGGGGGATGGTGCGTCTGCGATGATGTGCAGAACGAGATCACGCACGTCCTAGGGCGGTGTCGATTAGATGCAATGACAGGACGACTCGGGGACTCACGTCGATGTGAATGGCGTCCTTTCTCTTGATGATCTCGCTGTTGACATACATGAATCGCGGTGTCGACGCCTACATACACTACGGTCAGCGTGCGATGCGAACACGAACGGGGCACGCACCGCCTCTATTTTCCGCGCTTTCTTTGCTTTGCGTCTCTCCACCCGCGTCCATTGCTCGTCCTCCACCTTTCGCTTGGCGTCCTTCATCAGAACAAAAGGTGAGACCCCTGTCAGTCCGCATTGACCCATCAGCGGACCCCTGACACCAATCCATGATGACACGGTCCGCAGCTATTTCAACCCCTCTCGACAACCCCGTTCATCATGTTCTCCCTCTTTCTCTTCCTCCCTTTTCTCGTGGCCCTGGCCCTGGCCACACCCCATGCCGGCCCAGTTCATCTCCCCATCCTCCGCCGCGCCATCACCCCCGAGCAGCGCATCGCTAACCTCCCAAAGATCATGGACGCAATTCGTATCAAGTATGGATACAAGCCTGTAAACCAGAAGCGCGCAGTCTCTGCTTCCTCTATCACCGACGAAGTGCGTTCCTTCCCGATACCCCCGGAGTCCCTCACATCGCACAGGGAAACGATTCCAGCTATTCCGCCGTCGTCAGCGTCGGAACACCGTATGTGGTTTGTTTTGCTTCATGACTACTTGTCCCTCAATGTCCCTGCAGTGCTCTGGATTTCAACCTCATTCTCGATACCGGCAAGTCCGACTTTCTGGCTCATCTTCAATCCCCATCTCATCCCTCCCTAGGCTCTTCTGATCTATGGGTCGCGACCAATCAGTGTTCCGCTTGCTCCGGCGTACCACTCTTTGACCCTTCGAAGTCATCCTCGTTCAAGGGTAGCTCCTCCACTCTGCAAATCACCTATGGCTCTGGCGCAGTTGCTGGTTTTGTATCAGAGGACACTGTCACTTTCTCAGGTTTTACCATGAATCAGGAACTTCGTATGCCCCTTTCTTCGTCTACCACTCGCTTTTCACCTTCGTCTCTAGTTTCCGCAACAGACACCACCCAAGGCCTGCTCACCAACGACCTATCAGGCATCATGGGTCTCGGATTCGATACCCTATCGTCCCTCCAGACAAGCCCATTTTGGCAGACCCTGATGAACCAGAACATGTTGTCTTCTCCCGTATTCAGTTTTTACCTCAAGCGCTTCGTCGACCAGTCCGCAATCAGCGCAGCCCCTGGTGGAACATTTACCCTTGGGGGCACCAACACCAGTTTATACTCAGGAAACATCGAATTCATCGATATACCAAATGGTGTTACCCCTTCCTTTTGGTTTCAACAAGTCAAAAGTAAGTCTTCTAAACCATCTTTTCGCTCTCTCACCTTCTTTCCCTCTTTTAGCAGTGACCGTGCAGGGTAAATCCATCTCCATTTCAAGCAGCGAGAGCCTTGCTGCCATTGATACTGGTACTACTCTCATTGGTGCACCATCCGATGTCGCCAGGCAATTTTGGTCGAATGTCCCTGGTGCTGTCGCATTGTCTGGTCAATTCCAGGGCATGTTTGCATTCCGTAAGCGTCCGTACTTGCTTCCGGTGCGTTGCACGACTGACAGGATTTCCCTTGTTGTCTAGCATGTGGCACCTCCGTTTCTTCTGCCATCTCATTTGGAGGTACCACTTGGACGATCGATCCTGCTGATATGAATATTGGCTCCGTCGGCGGACTTGGTGAAAACCAGATGTGTGCCGGTGGTATTTTCGACATCGGGAGCACTGCGACAAGCGGTCCAGGAAACAACCCTGCGAGCGGTCCAGCTGTGCCCGCCTGGATTGTCGGTGACACTTTCCTCAAGAATGTGTACACTGTCTTCCGAGGTAATCCGCCAGCTGTTGGGTTTGCGCGGCTTGCCAACGGACAGAGCAGCTCCAGTATGTCCACTCGATTGACTCTATCTGCATACTGACTTGTCTGTCCAGGCGGCTCGTCCTCGGGGTCGAATCCGGTCACGGTTACAGGATCGGCTGGCGTTCCCCTTCCATCGGGATCTGGTTCGTCGAGCGGTAGCACCAGCGCAGCTTTACCGACTAAAACTCTCTCGATGTCAATTAACCTCGGCACGGCGCTTCTGTCAGGGTTACTCACCACTGTGTGGTGCATGTAAACTGGCTCTGTCATTTATCTTGCGCACCCCCAGATTCCCCTTCACACACACGCCCTTGGTATCCCACATCTACGGAATATTGTGATAACCCCACCCGACGATGACCACTAACTCACGGCCCCACCCCACTAATGTTACGATTTATACCGGGACAACTACCTCGTCGCGGCCATACAGATACGGTACATTGACTTAGAACTTGCTAGCCTGTCCGCCCTGTCGTTCCGTGCTCTAGTTCCCACCTATTTATATTTATGGGGCGGGGCGCGCGGAAACTTTGTAGCTGACCTGACCATATACACGCAGTACAGGCACCGCGTACATTCACGATGGATTGTTCGTATTTAGCTGTAAATTGTCGTCGACTGGACCGGTTTTGGTTTTTGGACTCCGTGCCTGGTACTGGTCGATCGGTGGTGAGCTGAACGCTCTACGGGCGGGCAAGCCAGATCTCCTGCTAGGTTCCAACCGCATAAGAGAGCCAGGCGGATGTCGAAACGATAGCTCACCAGCTTCGTACATGGATGAATGGGTTAGTTGTAAGTAATGCCACAAACGCAGGCGATACCTTCAGCTGAGTGGTGCTTCCCGTGATGCCCGTCTCCGAGTATTTCTGCTCCACTCGTGACCCATGCACACCAAGACAACTCTTCCCGCTTCCAAATCTCACCTTCAAGTGATCTCAGGCATCTCGTTCATGACGCGAGGGGGGAAGGTTGTACCACAGGAAACGATCTACAGGAAATAAACGATTATGGAAGGGTGGGTGCTTTAGATGAAGGAGTTCGTGGATATCCTGTGGGGGCAACGCATCAGGGCTGGGACGTTGAGAAGTCGTGGATTTGTGGAAAAACACGCAAGCATACCAGTGAAACCGGGCGTGCTTCACCACCGATGCTCTCGAGTCTGCGAGCCCGTCGTCGGGTTTCGTGCGGCCCGACATGCAATTGTGGGATCGGCGAGGTGGACGAGGCGAGTGGGAGTATGAGCCCAGGAGTCCGATGGAAATACGCCTCCCGTGCGGGCATCCTCTGATCATGCAGCTACACACTGGCTGGCACGGAAGTGTGATCCATGGGAGCGCTCATACTGGAAATCGAAGCGGAATGAAGGATTCTCCCGGCGCGTTCAGGTCTAAGGCGTGGCGTGCCAGTGGTCTACAGCGAGTCAGTGCTTCAGCTTTGATCGCGAATGAATATGCTCATGCAGCAAATGATGGTCAGTTGGGAATGTGACAATGCAATCGGGCAAGCCTCACTGTCCGAGACCGTGGCCAGTCAGAAATCGTCACATGCATACACGATTCGCCAATAGCTACAGATACAGGCTAGACGACGCCAGGTGAAAACACAGTGCCTCTTTGCCGTTGCCCCCCCCATCTTGTCGGTCTGACCTATCCGACCGCGATTGTCGCTCCCTCGTAATCTTAACACGATCGACATATTTTCCGAGGGGGTGGGGTGGCAAAGTCATACCGAGAAGTCGAGCAAGCACGGCAAAGCTAAATAAATTGCTCCTGCGTAGCTGTCGGTCCAGGTTCAGGTGCCAAATGCAATCGTTTAGCAGGTGACTTTCCGTACGTCACAGCGTCGGAACGACCGGCCTTGTTACACCGTCTGCGACTCGCACGTTGCTCATGTACGGTAAACTTCTAGTCCTCACATACGCACTGCCTGTAGCTGCAGCTGAACATGGGTAAGGCCCATTTGCTGTGCAGCTGTGCAGGCCGACGTGGGTTTAAAAAAAGTAGGCCTCTTGCCACATACTTTACCGACTCGTTTTCTCTCTCTCATTGACGATGGGCTGTTTCTGCTCCGTCCCTCGGAAGTACAACCCACGGCCAAGCCAAGGAGGATATCACGGAAGCCGGCGACCAACCATAGTACACTCTTGCCCCGCTGGCATCGACAAGAGCGAAGAAATGGGCATCCTATAGGACGATGCTCATATTCTCCCAACAAGTCCTGACCCCTCCACGGTCTATGCAGGGCAGGAGCAAGGCGAGGAGGAACCCACTGGAGCCAGCGATCATCTACAGCGCGTGTCCTCTTCCTCGGATGTTACGAACAAGAGCGAAGAAATGGACATCGACATCGCGCGGCACACTCAACTACCCCCCGTTGTTTCGGACCCCTCCTCCGGATATGTGGGGCAGGAGCATGGCACGGGAGAAGTCCTCGGAGCGAGTAAACACCGTCAGCAGAGGCCGAAGAAACCGCCACTACAGGTACGATCTCGTCTTTCCAGGTAGTTTACAAACATTAATAAAGACAGGGTAGCGATCCGGCGACTGACGTTGCCCTTGGCCTCAGACGACTCCCTGCT
>JBBPKC010000343.1:0-24473 GCA_038089055.1 Tylopilus aff. balloui
TACCTAACCTAACCTAACCTAACCTAACCTAACCTAACCTAACCTAACCTAACCTAACCTAACCTAACCTAACCTAACCTAACCCTAACCTAACCTAACCCTAACCTAACCTAACCTAACCTAACCTAACCTAACCTAACCTAACTAACCTAACCTAACCTAACTAACCTAACCTAACCTAACCTAAATAAATCACTACAAACACCAACAGCTCAAATCAATTTATTAGATCAACTATATGTCTCAATAGTGTTTTGAGTGTAGTGACTGTACAAATATCGTAGGTGTGATACCACTGTGTGGTATGCCGTCCAGGACGCCCACCTAAGTGTCTAGCACCTGTGTATGTTACTACAAACACTCCAACAGCTCAAATCAATTTATTGAGTCTACTATGTGTACTACTAGTGTTTTGAGTGTAGTGAGTGTACAAATATGGTAGGAGTGATGCCACTGTGTGGTGTGGCGTCCAGGATGCCCACCCATGTGTCTAGTATCTGTGTATATCACTACAAACACTCCAACAGCTCAAATCAATTTATTGAGTCTACCATATGTATTACTAGTGTTTTGAATGTAGTGAGTGTACAAACATGGTAGCTGTGATGCCACTGTGCAGTGTGGCATCCTGGACACTCTAATGTGTGTCCAGCACCTATGTTAATCACTACAAATACTATGATTACAATTTATAGTTAATGAGTAAAAATCGTAAATATAGATAGGGGTACTTCCTTACTAGTAACCCTAGCTTCCATATATGGCTCACCTATACCTAGGGCTAGGGTTCCAATCCCCCTAGGGATGGTAGAAAGTAGTGCATAACTTTCAACCTATCCCATCTCTTTGCTTTCCCTCCGTTTGTTCGACAGAACCTTGAATTCCACCATCACTCAAGCCATCGACCTCTCCATCTGCTTCCCGACCAGTAACATCACACTGACGACATTCTACGTCACCTTGCTGGATGGTTCTTGTTCACTTGTTCTAGGACACAACTGGCTCACCCGCTACAATCCATTGATTGACTGGGTTTCAAGCAGTATATCGTTCCGAGCACCTGAGCACCCCTTGCCAGCACCCCCGAGCTCATCTCCACAGCCTCCAGAATTCATTCCTCCGGCTGACTCCGTCCCCACTGATTCACCGCGTCTCTCCGATTGCAAGACACTGCCCATTGCACTTATCAGTGCTCCCGCCTTCACACTTGCCTGCCACCTTGAGGGCTCCATACAGTTCACGCTGACACTCCGCCCTCAGGAAAGCAACCTCCATTCTGCCTCCACCATCTCCAACCCAGTCGATCTCTCCGGAGTCCCTCTGGAGTATCAGGACTTTACGGATGTGTTCAGCAAGAGCAAAGCATCTAAACTTGCCCCACATTGCGAATTTGATCTAAAGATCGATTTGGAAGAAGGAGCATCCCCTCCAATAGGCACCACATATTCCCTTTCTCCATCTGAACTCAAGTCCCTCTGAGTGTTCCTCGACGAACATCTCTCCATGGGCTTCATCCACCCTTCCTCCTCTGCTCACGCTGCCCCGGTACTCTTTGTCTGCAAGAAGGATGGTTCACTCCATCTCTGTGTAGACTTCTGCGGACTCAACAAGATCACGAAGAAAGACTGCTACCTGCTCCCCCGCATCTCTGACCTCCTAGACACTTCAAGCCGTGCCAAGATCTATACAAAGCTCGATCTTCGGCATGCATACCACCTGGTCCGCATCACTGCCGGAAATGAGTGGAAAACATCTTTCCAAACGCGCTATGGATCATACGAATGGCTAGTAATGCCATTTGATCTTACCAATGCCCCTGCGGCTTTCCAGCGATTTGTAAATTCCATCTTCGCAGATTTCCTTGATGTCTCTATTATTGTCTATCTGGATAACATCCTCATCTTCTCCGAAGACTGCGCGAGACACAAAGAGCACATCTGGGAAGTACTCCAGCATCTCCAAAAACACAGACTTTACGCTAAACCCAAGAAATGTGAATTCCATACCAACTCCACTGAGTATCTCGGATACCAGCTCTCTCTGACCGGACTTTCCATGTCCCCTGAAAAGGTAAAGGCTATTGTTGATTGACCTGAACCCCAGAAAGTCCAAGACATCCAGTCCTTGCTAGGATTCGCAAACTTCTACCAGCGATTCATTGCTGATTACTCCAGACTTGTTGTTTTGCTCACCCGCCTGACCCACAAAGGCACTCCATGGAATTTCAATGATGCCTGTCGCTCTGCTTTCCAGCACCTCAAAGACGCTTTCACCTCCACTCCCATCCTTAGCCATTGGGTCCCCAACGCCCCCCTAATCATCGAGACAGACACATCCAACTATGCCATCGCCGGCATCCTTTCTATCTGATGTCTGGATGGTGAAGTCCACCCTGTCACTTTTTACTCCTGCACCCTCTCTGCTCTGGAACTCAACTACAATACCCATGATAAGGAATTGCTAGCCATCCATGAGTCCTTCCGGACTTGGTGGCACTACCTCGAGGGCTCTGGAACTCCGATCGACATAGTTACAGACCACAAGAACCTAGAATATTTTGCAACCACCAAACTCCTGACCTGGCATCAAGCCCGGTGGTCGGAGTTCCTCTTGCAGTTCAACATGGTCATCCGCTTCTGTCCCAGACACCTGGGTACAAAACCCGATTCCCTTACTAGACGCTGGGATGTCTACCCCAAAGAGGGGGATAGGGACTACATGCAAGTAAATCCGCATAACCTCCGACCAATCTTTACCCAAGAACAACTCGTGTCATCCCTTAGGGCAATGATTTTAGCAACTCCAGTCCTCCGGGCCAGTACGTTGTTTGACATCGAATCCCTACACAATGACATCCTGTCTGCTCTCCCCTCCAACTCTATCGCCTCCATCCATATGTCCACCTCCGAACCCCCTGACTCTCGCTGGACTGTCGACTCCAAAGGCTTTTTATACCTAGACGATCATATCTATGTCCCTGACACCAACGATCTCCACCTTTGAGTCCTCCGATACAAGCACGACCACCCGCTCTCCAGTCATTTTGGACAAAACCGGACATTGGAACTCATCTGCCATGAATACACCTGGCTGGGCATCCAGATCTTTGTCAAGAATTACGTTTCGTCCTGTACAGCTTGTGCCTGCGCCAAGGTCCCTAGACATATGCCTTACAGGCTCCTGAAGCAGCTCCCGATTCTGGAGAAGCCATGGAACTCAATCTCCATGGACTTCATTGAACAACTCTCCCTGTCCTCCGAACATACTGCCATCTTAGTCGTCATGGACAAATTGTCCAAACAATGCATTTTTATTCCGACCAACGACAAGGTGACATCCCTGGAACTAGCAAAATTATTCCTGCTCTATGTTTTCTCCAAGCACAGAGTTCCCTCACACATCATTTCCAATTGAGGCTTGGAGTTCGTCTCCCATTTCTTCCGGTCACTCAGCAAGGCGCTCGACATCCAGCTCCACTTCACCTCCAGTTACCATCCGGAGGGTGACGGACAGACAGAATGGATAAACCAGACACTGGAACAGTACCTCCGGATCTACTGCAACTACTAGCAGAACAACTGGTCCGAACTCCTGCCCCTCGCAGAGTTTTCGTACAACAATGCTCCCGATGCTACAACCGGTGTCTCACCGTTCTTTGCCAACAAAGGGTATCATCCCAATATTTCTGTCCACCCCAAACGTGACCTCACCTTCACCTGAGCCCAAGAATACTCCATTGACCTCGATTCCCTCCACAACCTCCTCCAAGAAGAGATAGCCCTCGCTTAGCAGCGTTATCAAGGACCTGTGGATGCTAAACGAACTCCGGCGCCGGACTTCAAAGTTAGTGACCAGATCTTCATCAAAGCAAAGTATTTCTGCTCCACCCAACCCTCTAAGAAACTCTCCAAAAAGAACTTGGGTCCTTATGAAATCATGGCTCAAGCAGGCTCCCTCTCATTCACCCTCCGGCTGTCATATCCAGGCCTCAAAGCCCAATTCCGGACACTCTGGACATACTCCGGCGTAACTCCAGACTCCTTTCAGCTTTTCTCTCTTGTTCACTTTGCCCGGACTGACATTAGTAAATTCCTATGACTTCCATTTCTCATTTGCCTCCATTCCCATTTCTCCGAACTACTCATTCTTCCTTATGCTTCATCCTTCGGTATTAGAACTACTCCGATGTCATTGCTCACTCAGAGCATGATCCTGAGACTCCAGCTCAGTAGAGCCAACACTTGACATTTCCGGTACATACTTCACTCCGACTCCAGACTTAGTCATCCGGATTTCCCTCCATATATAAACTCTATAGTCTACTGCCTATAGACCTCAGTTTGAATATTGACATAGACTATCAACATTGATGACCAACTCCTAATCCTCTCCCTGTGACCCCTTCTGAGGGCTTGACGTCCTCTCTTTGACCTCCGACCCTCTGATCTCTGACCTTCTGACCTCTGGCCCTCTGACCTCTGATCTTCTGACCTCCGGCCCTCTGACCTCTGGCCCTCTGATCTCCGGTCCTCCGACCTCCAACCTCCAACCCTCTGCCTGAAATCCTGGGGCATGATTCCGTTGCATGTTACAGTTTTATTCCTTCATCATTGTTTCTTCCTCATACTAGCAGAATACCCTGGCATGTTCCCGATGTCGTCCTACAGTGTAGAAGGTACTCTTCTACTTCTTTCTTCTTCCTCCTTCGTTACTTCTATGTTTCCACCAACTCCTCTTAGTTCCATGGCATGCCCGCTCCGATCCTCTTCTATTTCCTTCTGACACGTTCCATGATGTTCTCTCACTTAGTCAATGTTCCATCCATTTCTCCTATGTTCTATCAGATTCTGTTGCTTAGTCAAGGTTGTCGCCTCTCCCTATTTAAGATGACCAGTATCACCATGTAAACCTCACGTTTCGTCTACACAATACCACATAGCTTATCATCACCTCTCTGATCAGACTGTTCGTCTGATAGAACCCTAAGTCATTCAATCTTTGATCCAAGGTCCTTTATTGTCTACTACTTGCGTAATCTAAGACGGCACCTCTTCGTGAGTGCCCCACACTTGTAGTAATCCTCTGTCCTTGACCCTGCACATAACATTGCAAGGGCGCACCACATAAGGTGAAGCCAACACCCCATTCACCTTAACTCCGGAGTTCTGGAGTTGTACAGGAGTTCGTCCGTTCAGTCATAACAGGCACTCACATAGAGGCACCATCTTAGTTATGTTGAGCTGGGACAGGGGACTATCAACTGAATAGTTAATGGTTTGATGGGATCAAGGCGAATGACTTTGGTCAGACTGAGAATGACAAGAGGTCATGTATATTCATGTAGATGAAATGTGAGGAAAGTACAGGACACGATGTAAGGACTTAAATAGTGAGGAAGGGATTCATGGAAGCCTATAGAACTGTTAAACTTTAAGCCAGATGGACAGAGAGAACTCTGGGTATAACTGCAAAACTCTGGAGTTTGGTCGGAGGGGTGGGACTTCGGCTTCACCTTATGTGGTGTGCCCTTGCAAAGGATCCGTGTTCCATATTTATGGACAGTCGGTCAGAGGTCAGAGATATATCGGAGCTTAAGTCGTGCAACAACTTAAGGAGTTTGATTGGGAGAACCTCAAGTTCTGGAGGGGTAGTTATCTCGATATTCGAACTGAGGAAATATGGTACAAAGTACAGAGTTTATATACAGAGGGGAATCAGATGACTAAGTCCAGAATTGGAAGAAAGTATGTACTAGAGGGGTCAGAGGGAAAATGATTCCAGAGCACAGCCTCGGAGCTGTACTCCTAGGCGAGCACTGGTATCTAAGCGAGAAATGGAATGTAAGGAGATGAGTAATCAATGGAGTCATGGTAAGTTAATAATGTATGGGTCTGAGTGTATTAACTACAAAGGAAATGCGAAACGGTCCAGAGTTACATCAGAGTAGGCCCAGAAGGTCCAGAGTTGGACTCTGGAGTTCCGGGATATGACAGTATCCCCCTCTTAGGCCTGAACCCTTGAAGGCCATTGAGAGTCATGTGATACCATTGATTTGCGGAACTGAAAATAAAAAGAAAAACAGAGCGTGGATGACAAGATGATGGAGGTCTATCCGAACGATGAAAATGAGTATGGGTTGGACGAGTCAGAGTCGGAGTCAGAGTCAGAGTCAGAGTCGGAGTCAGAGTCAGAGTCGGAGTCAGAGTCAGAGTCAGAGTCGGAGTCAGAGTCGGAGTCGGAGTCGGACAAGGGAACCGAAGAGGCAGAGATTAGAAGCAGGAGGGAGCAGAAGTGATGATGGCGGAGCATGAGAATGAGGACAAAGAAATCAAGTGGGATGAGGTCTGGGCCTTTCCAGGTACTAGAGATGGAAGTCCGATACAAGTTCTGAAGCATGGCCTAATTCTGTTGCTAGCAACCATGAAGTTTCCTCGTCAGTCCCTTCATATCTGGACCACTGGACAAGGTACAGGAGTTTGCAATTCTATCTTCTTCGATCTACCTTTGAGTCGAGAATCTCTGCGATTTCATATTCTGGTTTGCTGTCAACCTCAACCAGAGGTGGAGGTGACTGTGTGCGGTTTGGAATGATATTCGAAATGAAGGGCTCTAACTGAGAGACATGGAAGACCAGATGCACGGACTTCATGTTCTCTGGGAGCCGGTGTTAAGACTGAATGGACGGACTCCTGTACAACTCCGGAACTCCGGAGTTGAGGCAAACGGGGCGTTGGCTTTGCCTTATGTGGTATATCCTTGCAACAGAATCGTGCCCTAGGATTTCGGGCAGAGGGTCGGAGGTCAGAGGTCAAAGGACTGGAGGTCAGAGGGCCAGAGGTCAGAGAGCCGGAGATCAGAAGGTCAGAGGTCAGAGGGTCGGAGGTCAAAGAGAGGACATCAAGCCCTCAGAAGGGGTCATAGGGAGAGGATCAGGAGTTGGTCGTCAATGTTGATAGTCTATATCAATATTCAAACTAAGGTCTACAGGCAGTAGACTACAGAGTTTATATATGGAGGGAAATCCAGATGACTAAGTCCAGAGTCAGAGTGAAGTATGTACCGGAAGTGTCAAGTGTTGGCTCTACTGAGCTGGAGTCTCAGGATCATGCTCCGAGTGAGCAATGACATTGGAGTAGTTCTAATACCGAAGGATGAAGCATAAGAAAGAATGAGTAGTCCAGAGGAACAGGAACAGAGGCAAATGAGAAATGGAAGTCATAGGAATTTACTAATGTCAGTCCGGGCAAAGTGAACAAGAGAGAAAAGTGGAAAGGAGTCCGGAGTTACGCCAAAGTATGTCCGGAGTGTCCAGAATTGGGCTTTGAGGCCTGGATATGACAGTGCCCCATGTTAACTGAACCCTCTCATCCCCAATCTCATGCATAACACCATGGCTATACCAGCCCAGTTCTTTTTCAAAGTCAACATCTAGGCTATGACCTGCATTAAAGCAGGGAGCTTGGCTAGAAGTATCATTGCCTTGATCTTGTCCATAAAAGTGTAATTGGCTCCAGCAAGCCAAGTGAAAAGAGTATCAACCTTGTTCAAGGCTAGATGTCATATCCTGGGCTTCAAAAGCCAACTCTGGATCTTCCAGACAAACACCAGTATAACTCTGGACTATTTCCTGTCTTTCACTCTGTTCATTTCTTCTGGACTTACATTAGTAAATTCCTCTGACTTCCATCTTCCATTCTCATTCTTCCAGACTACTCATATATCCTTATGCTTCATTCTTTGGTATTAGAACTACTTCAATGTCATTGCTCACTCAGAGCATGATCCTGAGGCTTCAACTCAGTAGAGCCAACCTTTAACACTTCTGGTATATACTTCACTTCAACTCTGGACTTAGTCATCCAGTTTTCTCTCCATATATAAACTCTATAGTTTACTGCCTGTAGATCTCAGTTTGAATATCAACATAGACAACCGAGTCTATCTTCCTCTCATTCTCCTATGACCTCTATTGAGGGCTTGACACTCCCTCTTCTCTCTATGACCCTCAGATCTCTGACTCTCAAACCTTCGAACCCTAGACCTCCAATCTTTGACCCTCTACCTGAAATCCTAGGACACAATTCCATTGCAAGGGCATACCACATAAGGTAAAGCCAACGCCCCGTTTGCCTCAACTCCGGAGTTCCAGAGTTGTGGTGCCATCTATGACCCCAGGGTAACCTTCCATAGGATGTTGAAATCCTAGAGGAATAAACTCCATCTAGTTTGTTAATGGAAGAGTTTGCAAGGAAGGATAGATTTTTGTGATCCATCATAATGGTAATTGGATAAGGAATTCCTTAAAGCAGGTACTACCACTTCTCCAGGGCAAGGATGACCACCAGTAGTTCACAGTCATAGATGTCATAGTTGTATTAAGCTAGGAGAAAGGTCTTGGAGAAGTAAATGCAGGGGTGAAGATCACTGTTACTATTTGTTTGTTGAAGGACTACATCCACTGTGATAAGAAAGATGTCAGTCATGAGAACAAAGGGTTTAGTGGGATCTGGTAGCTATAAAACTGGTGTGAAAATGAACTACATCTTCAGGGTATCAAAGGCATGTTGATGGGAAGGGAGCCAGCTCCAAGTGACATCTTTAGTGGTAAGTAAGGTTAGTGGGACTATGATGTCAAAGAAATTGGGAATGAATTTTCAGTAAAAGTTGCAAAACCCAATGAAAGATCTTACTCCCTTTACTATATGTGGAGGTGACCAGTTATGAATGGCCTTCAACTTGACTGGATTCATCTGTATCGTTCCTTGGCCCACAATGAGATCTAGGAACTTGATCTGTGGGGTGTTAAAGAAGCATTTAGTGAGTTTAAGGGAGAGATCAAGTTCACAGAATCATTGTAGTACTTGTAGGGTATGCTGGTGGTAAATGGTAATATCTAAGAAGTAAATGCCAAAGTCATCCATGTAGATTTCTAACCATTCCTCTGCTATCATGTCAGCAAAGGAGTGATTTATAAAGGCTTGAAAGGTAGAGGGTGTGTTGCAAAAATCAAAGAACATTATTGTGGGTTCAAAGAGTTCTAGTGAGATAATGAATGCCACTTTCCATTGATCTTCGGGGTAGAGTTAGACATTGTTATAACTTTATCTAACAATGAACTTGGTAAAGATTGTGGATTTCTACATATGTTCGATGAGGATATTAATTAGTGAAAGTGAGTAAGCATTACAAATGGTGAAGAAATTAAGATAATGGTAATCCTGGCAGAGTCGAAGTGATCCATCCTTCTTAGATACAAAGAAAAATGGAAAGGCTTGGGGGAATGTCAAGAGTATAATGCAGCCTGTTTTGAGATGTTCTTCAATAAATTCCTTGAGAATATCTTGTTCCTTGGGATTCAGGGAGTAAACCTTGGTAATTCTGAGAATGAAAACCTCCCAAAGTTGGATGGCATGGTCAAAGTATCAATAAGATAATAGTTTGTTGTGAGTCTTTTCTTCTCATATGTCTTGGAATTCTTGACACCATGTGGGTAATTTGATCTCTAGTTTTGACTCTTTCTGGGTAATGTCTATGGAGATGGTTAATTTGTTTACTTCAAGGATGAAATACCTGGAGTTATCTTCAAGGTCACATTTAGGGATAAGCCAGTTAGTTAACTATTAGAACATGGTTGAAATGGTATTAGAAGAGAGGTTGTTGAGAAGAGGGAGGATGTGGTGAATCTAGTCGATGTGGGGATTGTGCTTGGTAAGCCAAGAGATTCTAAGGATAATATAAGGGTGACCTAGGTTTGCTATGTATAGTTTCTCAGTTAGGGCCAGGTGTCATATCCTGGGCTTCAAAAGCCAACTCTGGATCTTCTGGATGAACACCGGTATAACTCCAGACTATTTCCTATCTTTCGCTCCATTCATTTCTTCCGAACTGACATTAGTAAATTCCTATGACTTTCGTTTCTCATTTGCCTCTGTTCCCGTTCCTCCAAACTACATGTGCTTCATTCTTCAGTACTAGAACTACTCCGATGTCATTGCTCACTCGGAGCATGATCCTAAGGCTCCGACTCAGTAGAGCCAACACTTGATACTTCCGGTACATACTTCATTCCGACTCTGGACTTAGTCATCCAGTTTTCCCTCCGTATATAAACTCTGTAGTTTACTGCCTGTAGATCTCAGTTTGAATATCAACATTGACGACCAACTCCTGATCCTCTCCCTGTGACCCCTTCTGAGGGCTTGACGTCCTCTCTTTGACCCCCGACCCTCTGACCTCTGACCTTCTGACCTCCGGCCCTCTAACCTCCAGCCCTCTGACCTCTGGCCCTCTGACCTCCGATCTCCGATCTCCGACCCTCCGCCCGAAATCCTGGGGCATGATTCTGTTACAAGGGCGCACCACATAAGGTGAAGCCAATGCCCCGTTCGCCTCAACTCCGGAGTTCCGGAGTTGTACAGAAGTCCGTCCGTTCAGTCTTAACAGTATATTCGAACTCACACTTGCATTGGAATCCCCAACCATGTCGATCCATATGACACGGTCATGTGCAAGGGCAATAGACAACCCTCTCAATGCCTTAAGCAGCAACCGTCGAGCCCCTGACCTCGTCGAACAATTTCTCAGCTTCTCCGCTCGTCAGCACACTCCGTCCGCATCTCAAGCGCACCGGCCTCCGTGATCCCCTTCACCCGGAGTGCACATTGAAGAGCTCACAGACATTGGCGACCCCGCCAACCCCCCTAGCTTTCATACTCCTAGCATCCGTGTCAATCCGGTAGATCCGGACAGACCCAGAGATAATCCCTCTAGTGACTCCGACCTTCCAGTAGATGATTTTGACCCTGATTCATCTGACGACGAAGAACGCATCCTGCGAGACATGCTCGCTAACCTAGCAAGTGCTATCCGGGTCCTCGCCCGCTCTTCAAGAAAGAAATCCTATGAACCCTCGCAGTAGACAAAAGTCCAGGAACCAGACCAGTTTGATGGAACAGATCCCCACAAACAACTCCGGGTTTTCCTAGTCCAATGCGAATTAAACTTCCAAAACCATCCAAAAGCCTTTGCCTCCAACCATGCCAAGGTCACATTTGCCCAGTCATACCTAAAGGGAATAGCGCTGGAATGGTTCGAACTGGACCTCCTTCAGATAGAAAACCCCACACTCCGTCCCTTTTGGATGGACGATTTCAAGGAATTTGTCCTGGAATTGCAGACCAACTTCAGACTGCACGACCCCGTCGGAGATGTGGAGCACCAACTAGATCACTTGACGATGAAGGACGGTCAAAGGATTAATAGATATGTGGTGGAATTTAACAGGATAGCTTCACAAGTCTGGGGCTACGGAGAAGGCACCCTCCAGCACCATTTCTACAACAGCCTTCCAGACCGCATCAAAGACAAAATCTCGCGAGTCGGCAAACCCCCCACGCTCTCCAAACTCTGCCAACTCGCCCATGCCATCGACATGTGCTACTGGGAGCGCAAGTCCGAGGTTAACCGCCAGGCGAAGCCTCCTCACAACACCTCCAAGACATCCGACAAAACCCACACCTTGTCCGCTGGCTCCTCCAGTACCTCCAAGGATTCCCAAGGGAAATCCGCCAGCACTTCCAACAACTCTGGAGCCTCCACTTCTCCTAAACCAGACTTGTCGTCCAAGCTTGGGGAGGACGGTAAGCTCACTGCGGCTGAATGCAAGTGCCACTTCAACGGCGACCTCTGCATGTTCTATGGCCAAGCAGGACACAAGGCTAAGGAATGCCCGAAGTCTTCCTCCTACTCAACCAAAGGCTGCACCGCCATGACCGAAACTCCAGAAACCAAACCGGAGGCCTCCGCTGAGGCAAAAAAAATAGTTCATGACCTCCATGACTCCGCACGGACTGGAGGTTGCGTTGTCTCTTCCCATGCACCCAAGGAGATCCAACTCAATGCGTCTGCTCTCTCAACTCCAAAATCACTCCTACCCTCCGTCTCCCTAGTCTCCCAGAACATCCCTCCTTTCCCCGCATTAATAGACTCTGGCTCCTCCAATTCCTTCATAGATTCGACATTTGTGAAGAAGAACAGACTTTCAGCCTACTCCATCCCTCCGCTATCCCTCCGCTTGTTTGATGGCACCTCAAATTCCTCCGTGACTCAAGCCATCGACCTCTCCGTCCATTTTTTGACCGGTGATATCACTCCAATGACATTTTATGTCACTCTGCTAGATGGTTCTTGTTCTATTGTTCTAGGACACAACTGGCTCACCTGCTACAATCCGTTGATTGATTGGGTTACGAGCAGTATCTCGTTCCGAGCATCCGAGTGTCCCATGCTAGCAAACCCGAGCTCAACTTTGCAGCCTTCGGAACTCATTCCTCTGGCTGACTCCGACCCCGATTCACCACATACCTATGACCGCAAGGCACCATCTATAGTGCTCATTAGTGCTCCTGCCTTCGCACTTGCCTGTCGTCTTGAGGGCTCAGTGCAGTTCGCTCTGTTACTCCGCCCTCAGAAGAGCAATCTCCGCTCCGTTTCCACCGACTCCGAACCAGTCAATCTCTCTGGAGTTCCTCTGGAGTACCATGATTTCACAGATGTTTTTAGCAAGGGCAAGGCATCCAAGCTTGCCCCGCACTGCGAATTTGACTTAAAGATCGAATTGGAAGAAGGAGCGTCTCTGCCAATAGGTACTACCTATTCTCTCTCCACATCCGAACTCGAATCCCTCCGAGTGTTTCTTGATGAACACCTCTCCATGGGATTCATCCGCCCATCCAACTCCGCTCATGCTGCTCCAGTACTCTTTGTCTACAAGAAGGACGGTTCACTCTGCCTTTGTGTAGACTTCCACGGAATTAACAAGATCACAAAGAAGGACCGCTATCCACTCCCCCACATCTCCGACCTCTTAGACGCTCCGAGCCATGCCTGGATTTACACCAAGCTCGATCTCCGGCATGCCTACCATCTAGTCCGCATCGCCACCGGAGATGAGTGGAAGACATCCTTCCGGACGCGCTATGGATTGTTTGAATGGCTTGTCATGCCATTTGGTCTCACCAATGTCCCCGCGGCTTTCCAGCAGTTTGTCAACTCCATCTTCGCAGATCTCCTCGATGTCTCTGTCATCGTCTATCTGGACGATATCCTCATCTTCTCCGAAGACCACACGAAACACGAAGAGCATGTCCGGGAAGTACTCCGGCATCTCCAAAAACATGGACTTTATGCCAAACCTGAAAAATGCGAATTCCATACCAACTCCACTGAGTATCTTGGATATCGACTCTCTTCGACCGGATTTTCCATGTCTCCAGAAAAGGTGAAGGTCATCATTGATTGGCCCGAACCCCAGAAGGTCCGAGATATATAGTCTTTCCTCGGATTCGCTAATTTCTACTGGAGATTCATCACCGATTACTCCGGACTTGTCATTCCACTCACCCGCCTCACCCGAAAGGGTACTCCGTGGAATTTCGATGACACCTGTCGCTCCGCTTTCCAGTGCCTTAAGGATGCTTTCACCTCTGCTCCTATCCTATCCCATTGGATCCCTGACTCCCCTTTGATCGTTGAGACAGACGCCTCTAACTATGCCATCGCTGGCATTCTCTCCATCCGATGTCCGAACGATGAAATCCACCCCGTAGCTTTCTACTCCCATACCCTCTCTGCTCCCAAACTCAACTATGACACCCATGACAAGGAATTGCTTGCCATCCACAAGTCCTTCTGGACTTGGCGGCATTACCTTGAAGGCTCTGGAACTCCGATTGATGTCGTCACGGACCACAAGAACTTGGAATACTTTGCAACCACCAAACTCCTAACCCAGCGTCAAGCCCGGTGGTCGGAGTTCCTCTCACAGTTCAATATGGTCATCCGCTTCCATCCCGGACGCCTGGGTACAAAACCCGACTCCCTTACTAGACGCTGGGACGTCTATCCCAAAAAGGGGGATAGGGACTATGTGCTCGTAAACCCCTAGAATTTCCGTCCCATATTCACCCGAGAACAGCTCGCATCGTCCCTCAGGGCAACGATTTTAGCAACTCCAGTCCTCCAGGCCAGTATGCTGTTCGACATCGCATCCCTTCACAGAAACATCCTGTCCGCACTTCCCTCCGATCCTTTAGCATCCACCCACATGTCTGACTCCGAATCCTCCGACGCCTGCTGGACCGTAGACTTCGAAGGCTTCCTCTGCCTAGATAATCGCATCTACGTCCCGGATGCAGACAACCTCCACCTCCGAGTCCTCTGGTACAAACATGACCATCTGCTCTCCAGATACTTCAGACAGAACTGGACCTTAGAACTCATCTGCCGTGAATACACTTGGCCAGGCATCCAGACCTTTGTCAAAGACTATGTTTCCTCGTGTACAGCCTGCGCCCGCGCTAAGGTCCCCAGACATAAGCCCTATGGGCTCCTGAAACAACTCCCCATTCCAGAGAAGCCATGGAATTCAATCTCCATGGACTTCATTGAACAACTCCCTCTGTCCTCTGGACATACTGCCATCCTCGTAGTCGTGGACAGATTGTCCAAACAGTGCATTTTCATTCCGACCGACGACAGGGTGACATCTCCAGAGTTAGCAAAACTATTCCTGCTCCACGTATTCTCCAAACATGGAGTTCCCTCGCACATCACCTCCGATCAAGGCTCGGAGTTCATCTCCCACTTCTTCTGCTCACTCAGGAAAGCCTTAGATATCCGACTTCACTTCACCTCCGGATACCACCCGGAGGGTGACGGACAAACAGAGTGAATGAACCAGACCCTGGAACAGTACCTTTGGATTTATTGCAACTACCAGCAAGACAACTGGTTCGAACTCCTGCCCCTCGCGGAGTTCATCTACAACAATGCTCCGAACACTACCACCGGTATCTCTCCGTTCTTCGCCAATAAAGGTTATCATCCGAACATCTCCGTCCATCCTGAACGCGACCTCACCTCCGCCTGAGCCCGAGAATACTCCATCGACCTTGACTCCCTCCACAGCCTCCTCTGTGAAGAAATAGCCCTAGCATAGCAACGATATCAAGGACCCACAGATGCCAAGCGAACTCCAGCACCGGACTTCAAAGTCAGTAGTTAGGTCTTCGTCAAGGCAAAATACTTCCGCTTCATGCACCCCTCCAAGAAGCTCTCTGAGAAAAATCTAGGTCCTTATGAAATCATAGCGCAAGCCGGCACTGTTTCGTTCACTCTCCAGCTCCCAGAGAACATG
Organism: Tylopilus aff. balloui; assembly: GCA_038089055.1. Lineage (NCBI taxonomy): Eukaryota > Fungi > Basidiomycota > Agaricomycetes > Boletales > Boletaceae > Tylopilus > Tylopilus aff. balloui. The sequence goes on from JBBPKC010000343.1 coordinate 15,197, forward strand.
AAGTCCGTGCATCCGGTCTTCCATGTTTCCCAACTAGAGCCCACAACCCCTAATACCATTCCGAATCGCATGCAATCACCTCCACCTCCGGTTGAGGTTGATGGTGAACCGGAATATGAGTTATCAGAAATCCTTGACTCAAAGATAGATCACAGGCGACGAAACTGCAAACTCCTGTACTTGGTCCAGTGGTCCGGGTATGAAGGGACAGATGAAGAAACTTCGTGGTTACTTGCAACTGAACTAGGTCACACTTTGGAGTTGGTTGCAGACTTCCATCTCCGGTACCCGGAGAAGCCCGGACCTCACTCCGCTTGACCCATCAAAATCATTAACATTTGCAAAACTATCTACTACATACCCTCGTCCTCGCCCTCTTCATCCTCTTCCCCTTCTCCATCCTCCGCCATCATCCACTCCAACTCCACCCTCCCGGCTTCTGTCTCCTCTACCGCCAACTCCTCCACCTCCACCGCTCCGATCTCGTCGTCCTCATCCCCGCCCTCCCTGTCTTCCTCATCCTCCTCGCACTCGTCATTTGGGTAGACCTCACTTGTCTTGAGATCCACCAGTTGGGACACCATGATCGTGAGGCGATCGAGTCACCCCTTGATTGCATCCCGGTGGTCCCGGATCGCCACCGCGATAATCTGGGCACACTCCGCCATCTCTGATGCCCTCTTCGATCCTTCCCCTTCGGACCTCATCTTCTTCCGAGGTCGCTCCACCTCCTCCGCGTGCTGCTTCCATTTCCTTGCCAGCCCTGTCCTCTCCTGGCCAGGCCGTTCACACCTTGCCTTCATGTTGCAGCACTCCACACATGCCGTTGACTTTCCTGGACCTAGGGTGCAGTCCAGCCCCCGGTCCTCACACCTCCGGCACACCAGCGCTGGCTTCACTCGCCCTTTTCCCTTGCTGGAGCCTTGCTCCCTCACTACCCGCTCTGCCTATAGTCCGTTAGTCCTGCCTGCTCACATGTCGGCGGACTTACCCTCCTCCAGGCCTCCGCCTCTGCCTCCACATGTTGTCGCTCAGCCTCCCACTCTGCCCTCCTTCAGACTTCCTTCTCTGCTCTCCTCCGCTCCTCCTCCTTTCGTGCCTTCATCCGACGCCTCTGCTCCACCACCTTTGCATCCCATAGCTCGTTCCCATCGTCAGCGCACTCCACCAGATGCTCATCGTCCCACTCCTTGATGTCGGCGTACTCAGACATGGTGGTACAGTACTGAGAGGTCCATAGTGGAATACCTGGACTTTATACCTCACAGGAGATTTCCACGCTCCGCTCCGTTTTTTCAACTCCGTCAATCAACGGTATCACGTGAACCTCAATGGCCTTCAAGGGTTCAGGCCTAAGAGAGGGATACTGTCATATCCCAGGCTTCAAAAGCCAACTCTGGATCTTCTGGACGAACACCGGTATAACTCTGGACTATTTCCTATCTTCCGCTTCATTTATTTCTTCCGGACTGACATTAGTAAATTCCTATAACTTTCATTTCTCATTTGCCTCCATTCCCATTCCTCTGAACTACATGTGCTTTATCCTTCGGTACTAGAACTACTCCGATGTCATTGCTCACTCGGAGCATGATCCTGAGGCTCCAACTCAGTAGAGCCAACACTTGACACTTCCGGTACATACTTCATTCCGACTCTGGACTTAGTCATCCGGTTTTCCCTCTGTATATAAACTCTGTAGTTTACTGCCTATAGACCTCAGTTCGAATATCAACATTGATGACCAACTCCTGATCCTCTCCCTGTGACCCCTTCTGAGGGCTTGACATCCTCTCTTTGACCCCCGACCCTCTGACCTCTGACCTTCTGACCTCCGGCCCTCTGACCTCCGGTTCTCTGACCTCCGATCTCCGACCCTCCGCCCGAAATCCTGGGGCATGATTCCGTTGCAAGGGTGCACCATATAAGGTGAAGCCAATGCCCCGTTCACCTCAACTCCAGAGTTCCGGAGTTGTACAGGAGTCCGTCCATTCAGTCTTAACACCAGGTTATGAAACTCAAGGTCTAGTTTGGTTTACCATTGGATGGTCTCTTTGTGATTGAAGAATCCATTGGCATTGATGGTGGTGAGAGGCTGAGGAAGTCAATGTAGGGGAGGGCAGAAGTGATATATCAGAGACTTGTCGATAAAGCTCCCTATAGCCCCACTATCAATAAGAACTGAGATTTCAATGCATTAATTATTCTATCTGATGATGATTGGGAATTGAAGGGTTCTCTTGTTCTTCAGTCCTAGCAGTATGGTATTTACATGAAGAGATGACATTGTGATATTTCTCCCTTCTAAAAATCCTTGGTTGATATCTCTACTCTCTAGTTTCTAGATTGTCCTTTGAATTCTTTTGTCATATCCTGGGCTTCAAAAGCCAACTCTGGATCTTCTGAATGAATACCAGTATAACTCCAGGCTATTTCCTGTCTTTCACTCCATTCATTTCTTCTGGACTTATATTAGTAAATTCCTATGACTTCCATTTCTCATTTGCCTCCATTTCTGTTCTTCCGGACTACTCATACTCCCTTATGCTTCATCCTTCAGTATTAGAACTACTCCAATGTCATTGCTTACTCAGAGCATGATCCTGAGGCTCTGACTCAGTAGAGCCAACCTTTGACACTTCTAGTATATACTTCACTTCAACTCTGGACTTAGTTATTCGGTTTTCTCTCTGTATATAAACTCTGTAGTTTACTGCCTGTAGACCTCAGTTCAAATATCAACATAGATGACTGAGTCTATCTTCCTCTTGTTTTCCTATGACCTCTGTTGAGGGCTTGACGCCTTCTCTCCTCCCTACAACCCTTAGACCTCTGACCTTTTGACCTCTGGCCCTCCAACCTCCGACCTCCGACCCTCTGCCTGAAATCCTAGGGCACAATTCCGGTGCAAGGGCACACCACATAAGGTGAAGCCAACTCCCCACTCTCCTCAACTTCAGAGTTCCAGAGTTGTGCAGGAGTTCATCAGTACAGTCTTAACACCTTTAAAACATGTCTTAAGAACATCAAGAATGGCTGTCTGAGAGTTTCCTTTGATTTCTAGCTGGGCAATGTAGTGATATAATGCAGATGCAGGCAGAGGAGTAGTCTTGGGAGGGACAGGGGGTGCAGGGGTGGTGGCAATGACTTGGGTCTTGATTGATGGGCATGATATAGAGCTTTTGCATTCCTTGGCACTATGGCCAGCACATTAGCATCTAAAACAAAGACCTTTGGCAAGGCACTTGGCTCATTCTCTTGAGGTAAGTTTCTTCAGAGTGATGAAGTTGATGTCCATTGCATTGGGATCTCTGGTAGGGATAGAGAGGTGATATCTGGGTTCTGAGGTTTGGGCAATATAAGGGATTTCCTGGTCACAGATTCCCATTTCTTGGAGTTTATATGTGTAAAATACCTTAGCTCTGGTAATCATATTAGCGACTATGGTGGGGATGGTGGGCATAGACAGGAGATTGGTAACTAGATGGTCATCAAGTCCCTGAAGGAACTTGTCAATGAGAACTTTTTCATCTGTGCTGTTGGCAATAGCCATCAAATTTTCAAATTCTATGATAAATGGTCAAAAACTATCAGATTTCTTAGGATCTCTATAAACTTTGATGGCTTGGCACAAGTGTCCAAGTTTGGCATATGCATTGACCTATTGGTCATAAGGGTAAAAGGTCTTGAAAAAGTCATTCATGACCTTTTCTATGGTATAGTCAGCTGGTGAGCATTGGGGGTCAAGTATCTTGCAATACCAGGACTCTACAAAGGCTCTGGGTTGGAGGCCCTCCATGTGGCCTAGGAAGGTGGCTATCTTCTTGTCATCAGTGTCATATACCTTGGGATTTACCTTGAAATGGATTTCCATGGCTAACTACCATTGATTAGCAAACTCCATGCTTCTCTTGAAGGAGGAAAGGTGGGTCACTTGAAGTTTGGTGGGTTTGGATATTGGGATTGTCATGGTGATCTATGGGGGCTATGTGACCAGAGAAATTAATGTTCCAGTAGGAGCGACTGCTAGGCATCTTCTAGGAGATACTAGAGAATTCTGTGCGTAGAGATTAGCCCATGGGCTTGTTGACTATGGGGTTAACTAGGGGGTACTGGGTACTATGGGTACTTCATTGTCAATGTCGATGGATGAGAGAGTTCTGGGTATTGTGAATGACATGGTGGTCATGATGGGTATCTCCTACTCCACAATAGAAGGAAAAATTAGTGCATTTCATCTTTTATTATGCATGAGAACTGTGCCTGAGAGTTCCATCTCAAGTAGAGCACTCATGAAGAGGCACCATCTTATTTACTCAAGGAAAGGGTCAAAGATTGAGACAATGACTTGATTGAAAAGTGAACAGCTTCCGAGAGTATGCAAAAGAAATAGTCTTGATGCAAGCAAACAATGGGAATGCAAGGACTATGTAGATTCACATAGATGAAATGTAAAAAGTATACATGAAGACATGAGGTCTTAAATATGGCTGGGAGTTCCAAAGCTTAGCTAATCAAAAGAAGGAAATAGAATTTAACAGAATGATTAGCTAAGTTGAGAGAAAGGGATAGAACTTGATGGAACAATAAGCTAAGGTTATCAAGATAGAAAAGCTAAGCATGCCCTGGATATGAGATGCATTAATGAGACAAGAATGAGAAACCAAGTAGAAATAGAAAGAAAACTTGGCCTTATATAGAAAGCAGTAATGATTTGACAGAATATGGAATAGTGGGGAACACATTGAGATATTCAATGAGAACAAGAAATAGACAAGGATACAAGGAGAAAATTGTAACAAATACCTTTGACTGTTTACATTAGAAAAACTAAACTTATGGACACAATGGCTACTCCTAGCACAATTTGCCTATAACTCCAAATAGCAAGCTTCCACTAAGAAGTTATCATTTGAAATTACAAGATTCTACAAGCCACACATGGGCTTCAAACAAAAACAAACCCATGTACTAGCAGCAGACATACTCATCACCTCAATGAAGCAAATATTTACCAATACTAGGGCTAATATACTAAAAGCCCAGGAACAGATGAAGCACCAGGCCAATAAACATCATGCTAACATCCCACAATACTCCATTGGCAACAATGTCTGGCTTAGCACAGAAAATTTGAAGCTAACCCACACTTCAAAAAAACTATAAGAAAGATGATTAAAACGTTATAAAATCACAAATCTTATAGATACTAATGCAGTAAAACTAAAACTGCCCAAATCCATAAGAATCCACCCTATCATCAATACCTCCCATGTTAAACCTTACATGGAAAGGTTACCTCACCAGCCAATCTTCCACCTTGGATCAGTTATAGTCACTAACAACCGTGAACAAGAATATAAAGTAGACTTTATTGTTAACTTCTGCTACAAAGGAAAACACCTTGAGTATCTCATCCATTGGAAAGGATACTCTAATGAGAAACATGCCTGGAAACCCAAGGGCAACCTACTACCCCACATAGTAGACTCCATCAACAATTTCCACCTTGCCCACTTTTCTACCCCTTGCTGTTTTAATGCCACTGAAGCCATTTTCTACAACCTCTTTGCCTACTGTGGCATACCAATTGTCACCACTTCTAATGATTGCCTCCCATTTAATTGCCTAGAAGTTAACCTTTAGTAGAAAGATAGTGTAACGATTGCTGCTGCTTACGCAACAATTACCCATGATTATTACTCACACTCTACATAACCTTCACCAACTGCAGTCACATGACCTATGATGTCACACCACATGACCCAGCACATGACCAGTGACAAGGCTATAGAAAGTTCCCAAAGCCTAGACCATGAACACATGTTTAACATATGTCATATCTCATAACTATTAAAACCATAGCCATATGGCTATGCCAAGGCTATATGAGATTCCATCAGATCCTAACCATGATCTAACCATGATCAGGTCCAGACCTGGACTCTATAACCAGGCATGAGTCATTTCTATTTCACATTCTCTTTCACATAACTTATAGCCTATAATTTCATTTCCAATTATGCCTCATATGCTATGCTATATAAACCTATGCATCAGCACTGATGAAGCATTGTCACAGCCTCATTACTGCCTCATCTATAACTCACTTCTATTATTTATGCATAGCCCACAGATCTTATATTCAATGGCCTTTATCCCTTTTATTTATGATCTACTATAACCACTAGATATAGCCTATGAGATATACCCAGTCTCCCAGATATAATACCCTATGTAGCACAACATGTACAAACACATAGAATCTATATAAACTAGCAAGCTCAAGCACTAGAGTCCCTAGTCTTGATCTCTTCTAGATTACATTTGTTACAACTAACCCAGCTAGAGATTAGGCAGCATATTGCTGATCACTAGCAGAGGGAGCTTGATAGGAGGGGTCTCAAGCAGGGGTTAGAAGGGGGAAGGTATCATGAAAGAACTAGCCCAAAGGGATATGCTGAGGGCTAATCCAGAAAAGATCAAGACTAGGGACTTCAGTGCCTGAGCTCACTGGTTTATATAGATTCTATGTGTTTGTACATGTAGTAGTATCTATCTATATAGGGTATAAGTCTAGGAGACTGGTTGGTATCTCACAGACTATATCTAGTAATCATGACAAGTCATGGTGGGTCATAAAATAAGAGAAGCAAATGTCATTGGGTGCAAGATCCATGGGCTGTGCATATGAAATAGAAGTGAGTCATAGGTGAGGCTGTGACAAGGCTGTGATGGTGCTTTGTCAGTGCTGATGCATAGGTTTGCATAGCATGAGTACATATAAGGTATAATTGAAAATTGGGTCATGGGTGGTGAGCCGTGCAAATGTGAAGGTGAAGTGGAAATGACTCATGCCTTGTCATAGGGTCTAGTTCTAGACTAGATCATGGTTAAGATCTGATGGGATCTTCCATAGCCTTATGGCTGTGGTCATGAGACGTGTCTGTGGTCTAGGCTATGGGGACTTTCTATAGCCTTGTTGTTGGTCATATGTTCTGACATCATGGGTTACATGATGGTGTCTAGTGGCTTGTGTGGCTATACAAGTGACGATCATGGGAGATTGTTGCATAAGTGACAAGAATCATTACAACATCTACTTTCCTCTAAGTTAGTAATATCAGATAAACTCTCTCTTCATATATTCCCTTCTAGCCACCTTGCTTGAGGTACCTCCTATCAAGCTCCCTCCACTAGTGACAACTAGTGCTCACATTTTAGTCCCTAGCTAGGCTTGTTATAATAAAAAAGAACATTTTTGCTTTATCATAGCCTTTATACCAGCCTTTTTAAGATAACAACAAATGGTCTGGGAGGAAATGGGATGGTTCTTGACATCCTAAAGGGTCTTGGTAACTTGGATAGCATTTTCAGCCTTTCTAGTCCCAATAAAACAAAGAGCATGTTGTATATCAATAAATATAATAGGGAAAAAACATCTACCAGTGGCCTTGGGCTGATTGGGAAGATGTTTTGAGCAAAGGTGACTGATGGTAGAGTGGTTTAGACCAGTAGAATGAGCAGTCTGGTAAGTAGATTAACCCAATACCAGAAGAGAAATAATGTAAATGATTTACTTAATAGAGAGAGATTTCATGGTAATGGTAGTGGGACAAGAGGTGATATTTTGGATTGTTTATACCATTTGTGACTTTTTATACATCACATGACCAAAAACTTATGTAATATATTATGATAATCATATCAACAACAAAACTATTGCAATGAGTAGCTGTGATTAATTATATGATATCTCTGGAACCCCTGAACCAAATCACATGACTCATGGATGGATTTGTAGCCAAGAGTGACTACTATATTTCATCTCACTTAATCTAAGTGAAATTCACACAATTGATTGCAGTGTGCTTTACACACTGTGTGGGGATAAATATTGCAATAGTTTTGTTGCTCACTGTATATTTAAACCCATCACTACTCCCCTATACAGTAATCTTGCTATATATAATATTCAACCCTTGTTCCTATGTCTCAATACCTTGGGTCTCAAACTCCTTTACTCTAGACATCTGCTAGTTCAAGTAATAGTTAATGCAACTCTTCATGAGCTTTCTAACTTGGACTCACATTCATTCTCATCCTAGTAACCTTGTCCTTGCACATAATAGTACTTGTGTTAACATGGTTGCAAGGATAAGAAACATTTGTAGAGAAAACAAGAAGAAACAACAAGATATTAAGGGAGAAAATTGTAATAGCAAGTGCATGTGTAGCCATGACCATGACCAAGGCAATCAATTACCAGTGTGCATATGGTATGCACACACAACATTCCTCATGTACACAAATTATATACCCTCTCCACTGCATACTTTGTCTTTTAGATATATTATTTCTATGTTGTCACTTGCACAGATCTTAGCCAGATCCTTCATTCCCTTTCATCTACTATATATTTGATACAGTATATAAGATGTACATCATACTATCAAGCAACTCAGTCCATTACCACACAACAACTGAGCATGCTTGACAGCCATTGCAGTTTATTCAATCCAATCATAACTCTAACATTATCATTCAATATAATAAGAGGGAAAAGTTTGCTTATATCAGCATGCCTTATTGCAAGCCCAGTGATGCATGACTGATGTTACCCAAGGCAGGCAGCTTTGCCTTGTCCGAGTTTTCGCAATATGAACAGGTGTGAGATCTAGAAGACAGGGCAAAGCTCCTGATTAGGGTGAGCCAAAATAAGAGCACATAACGCGCTCTGACACAACACAAATTACGCAGTGATTGGGCCTTTTGCTCTTTTTTTTTGTAGTACATCTCTGGTCGCCATGGTCGCTCGAGTTCAACGTCCCGCCCCAGCGTTCAAGGCGACGGCTGTCGTCGAGGGTATGTTCAAAAACATCTCTCTCGCGGATTACCTAGGGAAGTGGTAGGTCGTCAGCACCCCACCTGCCATGCAGGCGTTCCAGTTTATATGTATTTTATTTTTCACAAAGGGTCGTACTCTTCTTTTACCCAATGTAAGCCGCAAAGTGGGACGACGTCCGGAATCAGCTAAACGGATGTCACCAACAGGGACTTTACATTCGTTTGCCCCACCGAGATCCTCGCGTTCAATGACGCGCTTCCCAAGTTCCAACAGTTGGATGCTGTCGTCCTCGGTTCGTAGTCACGCTCAAATGCAGGGATGCGACCGCTCACGCTTATCAGGTGTTTCGACCGATTCACAGTACTCACATTTTGCTTGGGCTCAACAATCAAGGAAGCAGGGCGGCCTCGGGCCCGACCTGAAACTCCC
>JBBPKC010000344.1:0-24413 GCA_038089055.1 Tylopilus aff. balloui
CATCCTGTCCGCGCTCCCCTCCGATCCCTTAGCATCCGTCCACATGTCTGACTCTGAATCCTCCGACTCCCGCTGGACCGTAGACTCCGAAGGCTTCCTCCGTCTAGATAATCGCATCTATGTCCCGGACGCAGATGACCTCTGCCTCCGAGTCCTCCAGTACAAACATGACCATCTGCTCTCTGGACACTTTGGACAAAACCGGACCTTAGAACTCATCCATCGCGAATATACCTGGCCAGGTATCTGGATCTTCATCAAAGACTATGTTTCCTCATGTACAGCCTGCGCCTGCACTAAGGTCCCCAGACACAAGCCCTACGGGCTCCTGAAACAACTCCCCATTCCGGAGAAGCCATGGAATTCGATCTCCATGGACTTCATTGAACAACTCCCTCTGTCCTTCGGACATACCACCATCCTTGTAGTCGTGGACAGATTGTCCAAACAGTGCATCTTCATTCCGACCGACGACAAGGTGATATCTCCGGAGTTAGCAAAACTATTCCTGCTCCACGTATTCTCCAAGCACAGAGTTTCCTCACACATTACCTCCAATCAAGGCTTGGAGTTCATCACTCACTTCTTCCGCTCACTCGGGAAAGCCTTAGATATCCGACTCCACTTCACCTTCGGTTACTACCCGGAGGGTGACAGACAAACAGAGCAAATGAACCAGACCCTGGAACAGTACCTTCAGATTTATTGCAACTACCAGCAAGACAACTGGTCTGAGCTCCTGCCTCTCGTGGAGTTCGCTTACAACAATGCTTCGAACGCTACCACCGGTGTCTCCCCGTTCTTCGCCAATAAAGGTTATCACCCGAACATCTCTGTCCATCCTGAACGTGACCTCATCTCCACCCGAGCCCGAGAATACTCTATCGACCTCGACTCCCTCCACAGCCTCCTCTGTGAAGAAATAGCCCTAGCACAGCAACGATATCAAGGACCCGCAGATGCCAAGCGAACTCCGGCACTGGACTTCAAAGTCGGTAGTCAGGTTTTCGTCAAGGCAAAATACTTCCGCTCTACACACCCCTCTAAGAAGCTCTCCGAGAAAAATCTAGGTCCTTATGAAATCATTGCTCAAGCCGGCACTGTTTCGTACACCCTCCGGCTTCCAGAGAACATGAAGTCCGTACATCCGGTCTTCCATGTTTCTCAACTAGAACCCGCAACCCCTAATACCATTCCGAATCGCACTTAGACACCTCCACCCCCAGTTGAGGTTGATGGCGAACCGGAATATGAGATATCAGAAATCCTTGACTCAAAGATAGATCGTAGGTGATGGAACTGCAAACTTTTATATTTGGTATGGTGGTCCGGATATGAAGGGACTGATGAAGAAACTTCGTGGTTACTTGCAACTGAACTAGGTCACGCCTTGGAGCTTGTCGTGGACTTCCATCTCTGGTACCCGGAGAAGCCCGGACCTCACTCCGCTTGACCCGTCAATTTGCTAACATTCACAAAAGTATCTATTACACTTCTTTGTCCTCTTTGTCCTTTTCCCCTTCTCCGTCCACCGCCGTCATCCGCGCCAACTCCGCTTTTCCGGCTTCCCTCTCCTCCAGTGCCAATGCCTCCACCTCCGCCACCATCCGATGCCAACTCCACCTCCTCCACCATTCCAATGTCATCTTCCTCGTCTTCCTCCTTCGCGCCTTTGTCCACCACCTCTGCTCCGTTTTCTTCAACTCCGTCATTCAACAGTACCACGCGAACCTCAAGGGCCTTCAAGGGTTCAGGCCTAAGAGGGGGATACTGTCATATCCAGGCCTCAAAGCCCAATTCTGGACACTCCAGACATACTCTGGCGTAACTCCGGACTCTTTTCCGCTTTTCTCTCTTGTGTACTTTGCCCGGACTGACATTAGTAAATTCCTATAACTTCCATTTCTCATTTGCCTCCATTCCCATTCTTCCGAACTACATGTGCTTCATCCTTCGGTACTAGAACTACTCCGATGTCATTGCTCACTCGGAGCATGATCCTGAGGCTCCAACTCAGTAGAGCCAACATTTGACACTTCCGGTACATACTTCATTCCGACTCCGGACTTAGTCATCCGGTTTTCCCTCCGTATATAAACTCTGTAGTTTACTGCCTGTAGACCTCAGTTCGAATATCGACATAGACTATCAACACGACCAAGTCTATTTTCCTCTCGTTCTCCTGTGACCTTTGTTGAGGGCTTGACACCCTCTCTCCTCCCTCCAACCCTCAGACCTCCGACCCTCAGATCTCCGACCCTCAGACCTCCGACCCTCAGACCTCCGACCCTCAGACCTCCGACCCTCAGACCTCCGGACCCCAGACCTCCGACCTCTGACCCTCCGTTCGAAATACCGGGGCACGATTCCGGTGCAAGGGCGCACCACATAAGGTGAAGCCAACGCCCCATTCGCCTCAACTCTGGAGTTCCGGAGTTGTACAGGAGTCCGTCCGTTCAGTCTTAACACCGCCTCATCCTCCGGCTCCCCTAAGGAGTCCCAAGGAAAGCCCACCAGTGCTTCCAATAACTCCGGAGCATCTGCTCCTCCCAAGCCGAACTTGTTATCCAAGCTCAGAAAGGACGAAAAGCTCACAGCGGCCGAGCACAAGCGCCGTTTTGACAATAACCTCTGTATGTTCTGTGGTCTAGCAGGGCATAAGGCCAATGAATGCACAAAGTCTACATCCCGTGCAGCCAAAGGCCGTATCACCAAGACCAAAACTCTGGAAACCAAACCAGAGGCCTCCATTAAGGCAAAAAAATAGTCCATGACCTCCGTGACTCCACACGGACTGGAGATTGCATTGATTCTTCCTGTGCATCAAAGGAGCTCCAACTCAATGCATCCGCTCTCTTAGATCCGAAATCACTTATGCTCCCCGTTTCCCTAGCCACATGTGAAATTTCCCCTTTCCCCGCATTGATAGACTCCAGTTCCTCCGATTGTTTTATAGATACAAATTTTGTCAATATAAATGGACTTTCAACCTATCCCATCCCTCTGCTTTCCCTCTGTTTGTTCGACGGAACCTCAAATTCCACCATCACTCAAGCCATCAACCTCTCCGTCTGCTTCCCGACCAGTGACATCACTCCAACAACATTCTACGTCACCTCACTGGATGGTTCTTGTTCACTTGTTCTAGAACACAACTGGCTCACCCGCTACAATCCGTTGATTGACTGGGTTTCGAGCAGTATATCATTCTGAGCACCCAAGCACCCCTTGCCAGCACCCCCAAGCTCATCTCCACAGCCTCCAGAATTCATTCCTTTGGCTGACTCCATCCCCATCGATTCACTGTGTCTCTCCGATTGCAAGACACCACCCATCACACTTATAAGTGCTCCCGCCTTTGCACTCGCCTGCTGCCTTGAGGGCTTCATACAGTTCATACTGATACTTCACCCTTAGGAAAGCAACCTCTGTTCTGCCTCTGCCATCTCTGACCCAGTCGATCTCTCCGGAGTCCCTCCGGAGTATCAGGACTTCGCAGATGTGTTCAGCAAGAGCAAAGCATCTAAACTTGCCCCACATCACGAATTTGATCTAAAGATCAATTTGGAAGAAGGAGCATCCCCTCCAATAGGCACCACATATTCCCTTTCTCCATCTGAACTTGAGTCCCTCCAAGTGTTCCTCAATGAACATCTCTCCATGGGCTTCATCTGCCCTTTCTCCTCCGCTCACGCTGCCCCGGTACTCTTTGTCCATAAGAAGGATGGTTCACTCCATCTCTGCGTAGACTTCCGTGGACTCAACAAGATCATGAAGAAAGACCACTACCCACTCCCCTGCATCTCCGACCTCCTAGACACTCCAAGCCATGCCAAGATCTATATAAAGCTCGATCTCCGGCATGTGTACCACCTGGTCCGCATCACTGCCGGAGATGAGTGGAAAACATCTTTCCAAACACGCTATGGATCATACGAATGGCTAGTAATGCCATTTGGTCTTACCAATGTCCCTGCGGCTTTCCAGCAGTTTGTAAATTCCATTTTCGCAGATCTTCTTGATGTCTCTGTTATTGTCTATCTGGATGACATCCTCATCTTCTCCGAAGACCACATGAGACACAAAGAGCACGTCCAGGAAGTACTCTGGCATCTTCGAAAACACGGACTTTACGCCAAACCCGAGAAATGCGAATTTCATACCAACTCCACTAAGTATCTCGGATACCAGCTCTCTCCGACCAGACTTTCCATGTCCCCTGAAAAGGTAAAGGCTATTGTTGATTGGCCTGAACCCTGGAAAGTCCAGGACATCCAGTCCTTTCTAGGATTCACAAACTTCTACCAGCGATTCATCGCCGATTACTCCGGACTTGTTGTTCTGCTCACCCGCCTGACCTGCAAAGGCACTTCATGGAATTTCAATGATGCCTGTCACTCCACTTTCCAGCACCTCAAAAATGCTTTCACCTCTACTCCCATCCTCAGCCATTGGGTCCCTGACACCCCCCTAATCATCGAGACAGATGCATCTGACTATGCCATCACCAGTATCCTTTCTATCCAATATCCAGATGGTAAAGTCTGCCCTGTCGCTTTTTACTCCCGCACCCTCTCCGCTCCGGAACTCAACTACAATACCCACGATAAGGAATTGCTAGCCATCCACAAGTCCTTCCGGACTTGGTGGCACTACCTCGAGGGCTCTGGAACTCCGATCGACATAGTTACAGACCACAAGAACCTAGAATATTTTGCAACCACCAAACTCCTGACCTGGTGTTAAGCCCAGTGGTCAGAGTTCCTCTCACAGTTCAACATGGTCATCCGCTTCTGTCCCGGATGCCTAGGTGTAAAACCCGATTCCTTTACTAGACACTGGGACATCTACCCCAAAGAGGGAGATAGAGACTATGTGCAAGTAAATTCGCATAACCTCCAACCAATCTTTACCCAAGAACAACTCACGTCATCCCTCAGGGCAACGATTTTAGCAACTCCAGTCCTCTGGGCCAGTACGTTGTTTGACATTGAATCTCTACACAATGACATCCTGTCTACTCTCCCCTTCAACTCTATTGCCTCCGTCCATATGTCCACCTCTAAACCCCCTGACTCTTGCTGGACCATTGACTCCAAAGGCTTTTTATACCTAGATGATCGTATATATGTCCCTGACGCCAACGATCTCTGCCTCCAAGTCCTCCGGTACAAGCACGATCACCTGCTCTCTGGTCATTTCGAACAAAACCGGACATTGGAACTCATCTGCCATGAATATACCTGGCCAGGCATCCGGACCTTTGTCAAGAATTACGTTTCATCCTGTACAGCTTGTGCCCGTGCCAAGGTCCCTAGACATAAGCCTTATGGGCTCCTGAAGCAGCTCCTGATTCCAGAGAAGCCATGGAACTCAATCTCCATGGATTTCATTGAACAACTCCTCCCGTCCTCCAGACATACCACCATCTTAGTCGTCATGGACAGATTGTCCAAACAATGCATTTTTATTCCGACCAATGACAAGATGACATCCCCAGAACTAGCGAAATTATTCCTGCTCCATGTTTTCTCCAAGCATGGAGTTCTCTCACACATTACCTCTGATCGAGGCTTGAAGTTCGTCTCCCATTTCTTCCGGTCACTCGGCAAGGCGCTCGACATCTGACTTCACTTCACCTCCGGTTACCATCTGGAGGGTGATGGACAGATAGAATGGATGAACCAGACACTGGAACAGTACCTCCGGATCTACTACAACTACCAGCAGGACAACTGGTCCAAACTCCTGCCCCTCGCAGAGTTTTCATACAACAATGCTCCCAATGCTACAACTAGTGTCTCACCGTTCTTCGCCAACAAAGGGTATCATCCCCATATTTCTGTCCACCCCAAACCCGACCTTACCTCCGCCCGAGCCTGAGAATACTCTGTTGACCTTGATTCCCTCCACAACCTCCTCCGAGAAGAGATAGCCCTCACTCAGCAGCATTATCAAGGACTTGTGGATGCTAAACGAACTCTGGCACCGGACTTCAAAGTTGGTAACCAGGTCTTTGTCAAAGCAAAGTATTTTCACTCCACCTGACCCTCTAAGAAACTCTCCGAAAAGAACTTGGGTCCTTATGAAATCATTGCTCAAGC
Source organism: Tylopilus aff. balloui (assembly GCA_038089055.1). Lineage (NCBI taxonomy): Eukaryota > Fungi > Basidiomycota > Agaricomycetes > Boletales > Boletaceae > Tylopilus > Tylopilus aff. balloui. Next base: position 6,105 of record JBBPKC010000344.1, read on the forward strand.
AAGCTCCCTCTCATTCACTCTCTGGCTCCCGGAGAACATGAAGTCTGTGCATCTGGTCTTCCATGTCTCTCAGTTAGAGCCCTTCATTCCGAATATCATTCCAAACTGCACACAGTCACCTCCGCCTCCGGTCGAGGTTGATGGCAAACCAGAATATGAAATCACAGAGATTCTCGACTCAAAGGTAGATCGAAGAAGACAGAATTGCAAACTCCTGTACCTTGTCCGGTGGTCCAGATATGAAGGGACTGATGAGGAAACTTCATGGTTGCTAGCAATAGAATTAGGCCATGCTTTAGAACTCATATCGGACTTCCATCTCCGGTACCCAGAAAGGCCCAGACCTTATCCCACTTGATTCCTCCATCCTCATCCTCATGCTCCGCCGTCATTGCTTCTGCTCCCTCCTACTTCCAACCTCCGCCTCTCCGGTTCCCTCGTCCGACTCCAACTCCAACTTGTCCGGCCCATACTCATTTTCATCGTTTGAGTAGACCTCCGTTCTTGTCATCCACGCTCTGTTTTTCTTTTTATTTTCAGTTCTACAAATCAACGGTATCACATGACCCTCAATGGCCTTCAAGGGTTCAGGCCTAAGAGGGGGATACTGTCATATCCTGGAACTCCAGAGTCCAACTCCGGACCTTTCAGGTCTACTCCAATGTAACTCCGGACCATTTTGCATTTCCTTTGTAGTTAATACACTCAGACCCATACTGTTAAGAGTGAATTGACTAAGTTCTACACAACTCCAGAACTCCGGAGTTGAGATGAACGGGGTGTTGGCTTTACCTTATGTGGTGTGCCCTTGCACTGGAATCATGCCCCGGTATTTCGAATGGAGAGTCGGAGGTCGGAGGTCTGGGGTCCGGAGGTCTGAGGTCCGGAGGTCTGAGGTCCAGAGATCTGAGGGTCGGAGGTCTAAGGGTTGGAGGGAGGAGAGAGGGCATCAAGCCCTCAACAAAGGTCACAGGAGAATGAGAGGAAGATAGACTCGGTCGTCTACGTTGATTGTCTATGTTGATATTCGAACTGAGGTCTATAGGCAGTAAACTACAGAGTTTATATACGGAGGGAAAACCGGATAACTAAGTCCAGAGTAGGAATGAAGTATGTACTGGAAGTGTCAAGTGTTGGCTCTACTGAGTCAGAGCCTCAGGATCATGCTCCGAGTGAGCAATGACATTGGAGTAGTTTTAATACCAAAGGATGAAGCACATGTAGTTCAGAAGAACGGGAACGGAGGCAAATGAGAAACGGAAGTTATAGGAATTTACTAATATCAGTCTGGAAGAAATGAATGGAGCGGAAGACGGGAAATAGTCTAGAGTTATACCAGTGTTTGTCCGGAAGGTCCGGAGTTGGCTTTTGAAGCCCGGGATATGACAGTATCCCCCTCTTAGGCCTGAACCCTTGAAGGCCTTTGAGGTTCACGTGATACTGTTGATTGACGGAGTTGAAAAAACGGAGTAGAGCACGGAAATCTCCTGTGAGGTATAAAGTCTGGGTGTTCCGCTACTGACCTCTCAGTGCTGTATCACCATGTCTGAGTACGTGGATATTCAGGAGTGGGATGATGAGTGCCTGGCGGAGTGCACTGAGGACAGCGATGAGCTATAGGATGCAAAGGCGGTAGAGTGGAGACATCGGACAAAGGCACAAAAGGAGAAGGAGCAGAGAAGAGCTAAGCAAGAGGCTGAGCGGCGACGTGCGGAGGTGGATGCGGAGGCCCGGAGGAGAGTAAGTCCACTGCGGCATGAACGGTCAAGGCTAACGGACTATAGGCAGAGCGGGTGGCAAGGGAGCAAGGCTCCAGCAAGGGAAAGGGGCAAGCAGAGCCGGTGCCAGTGTGCCGAAGGTGTGAGAACCGGGGGCTGGACTGCACCCTCGGTCCAGGAAAGTCAATGGCATGTGTGGAGTGCCACAACGTGAAGGCGAGGTGTGAACGGCCTGGCCAGGAGAGGATGGGGCCGGCAAGGAAACAGAAGCAGCACGCGGAGGAGGCGGAGCGACCTCAGAAGAAGACGAGGTCCGAAGGGGAAGGATCGGAGAGGGCATCGGAAATGGCGGAGTGCGCCCGGATTATCGCAGCGGTGATCCGGGACCACCAGGATGCGATCAAGGGGCAACTCGATCGCCTCACGATCATGGTGTCCCAACTGGTGGACCTCAAGACAAGTGAGGTCTACCCAAATGACAAGTGCGAGGAGGATGAGGAAGATAGGGAGGACGGGGAGGACGGGGAGAGAGACAAGGACGACGAGATCGGAGCGGCAGAGGTGGAGGCATTGGCGATGGAGGAGGAAGAAGCCGGAAGGGTGGAGTTGGCACAGATGATGGCGGAGGACGGAGAAGGGGAAGAGGATGAAGAGGACGAGGACGAGGAAGTGTAGTAGATAGTCTTGTAAATGTTAACAGATTTTTTCGAGTCAAGCGGAGTGAGGTCCGGGCTTCTCCAGGTACTGGAGATGGAAGTCCACAACAAGCTCCAAAGTGTGACCTAGTTCAGTTGCAAGTAACCACGAAGTTTCTTCATCAGTCCCTTCATATCCAGACCACCGCATCAAATATAGGAGTTTGCAGTTCCGTCGCCTTCAATCTATCTTTGAGTCAAGGATTTCTAATATCTCATATTCTGGTTCACCATCAACCTCAACCGGAGGCGGAGGTGATTGTGTGTGATTTGGAATGGTATTAGGGGTTGCAGGTTCTAGTTGGGAAACATGGAAGACCAGATGTACGGACTTCATGTTCTCCGGAAGCTGAAGGGTGTATGAAACTGCGCCAGCTTGAGCTATGATTTTGTAAGGACCTAGATTTTTCTCAGAGAGCTTCTTAGAGGGGTGCATGGAGCGGAAGTATTTTGCCTTGACGAAAACCTGACTACCGACTTTGAAATCTGGTGCCGGAGTTCACTTGGCGTCTGTGGGTCCTTGATATCATTGCTGGGCTAGGGCTATTTCATCACAGAGGAGGCTGTGGAGGGAGTCGAGGTCGACAGAGTATTCTCGGGCTCAGGCAGAGGTGAGGTTATGTTCAGGATGGATGGAGATGTTCAGATGATAACCTTTATTGGTGAAGAACAGGGAGACACTGGTGATAGCATTCGGAGCATTGTTGTAGGCAAACTCCGCAAGGGGCAGGAGCTCAGACCAGTTGTCTTGCTGGTAGTTGCAATAAATCCGAAGGTACTGTTCCAGGGTCTGATTCATTCGCTCTGTTTGTCCATTACCCTCTGGGTGATAACCGGAGGTGAAGTGGAGTTGGATATCTAAGGCTTTCCTGAGTGAGCGGAAGAAGTGGGAGACAAACTCCAAGCCTCAATCGGAGGTGATATGTAAGGGAACTCCATGCTTGGAGAATACATGGAGCAGGAATAGTTTTGCTAACTCTGGAGATGTCACCTTGTCGTCGGTTGGAATGAAGATGCACTGTTTGAACAATCTGTCCACGACTACAAGGATTGTGGTATGTCTGGAGAACGGAGGGAGTTGTTCAATGAAGTCCATGGAGATCAAATTCCATGGCTTCTTCGGAATGGGAAGTTGTCTCAGGAGCCCATAGGGCTTATGTCTGGGGACCTTGGCGCGTGCGCAGGCTGTACAGGAGGAAACATAGTCTTTGACGAAGGTCCGGATGCCTGGCCATGTGTATTCGTGTTGGATGAGTTCTAAGATCCGGTTCTGTCCAAAGTATCCAGAGAGCAGATGATCATGTTTGTACCAGAGAACTCAGAGGTGGAGGTCATCTGCGTCCAGGACGTAGATGTGATTATCTAGATGGAGGAAGCCTTCGGAGTCTATGGTCCAGCGGGAGTCAGAGGATTTGGAGTCGGACATGTGGGCAAATGCTAAAGGATCAAAGAGAAGCACAAATAGGATGTTTTTGTGAAGGGACTCGATGTCGAACAGCGTACTGGCCCAGAGGACCGGTGTTGCTAAAATCATTGCCCTGAGGGACAATGCGAGCTGTTCTTGGGTAAATATGGGTCAGAAATTCTGGGGGTTTACGAGTGCATAGTCCCTATTCCCCTCTTTGGGATAGACGTCCCAGCATCTAGTGAGGGAGTCGGGTTTTGCACCTAGGCATCCGGGGCAGAAGCAGATGACCATATTGAACTGCGAGAGGAACTCTGACCACTGGGCTTGATGCCGGGTCAGGAGTTTGGTGATTGCAAAGTATTCCAAGTTCTTGTGGTCCATGACTACGTCAATCAGAGTTCCGGAGCCTTCAAGGTAGTGCTGCCAAGTCCGGAAGGACTCATGGATGGCAAGCAATTCCTTGTCATGGGTGTCATAGTTGAGTTTGGGAGCGGAGAGGGTACAGGTGACGGGAGTAGAAAGCTACAGGGCAGATTTCATCGTCCGGACATCGGATGGAAAGAATGCCGGCAATGGCATAGTCAGAGGCGTCTGTCTCAATGATCAAAGGGAAGTCAGGGATCCAATGGGATAGAATAGGGAATAGGTAGTTCCTATTGGCAGAGATGTTCCTTCTTCCAATTCGATCTTCAGATCGAATTTGCGGTGCGAGGCGAGCTGGGATGCCTTCCCCTTGCTAAATACATCTGTGAAATCGTGATACTCTGGAGGGACCCCGGAGAGATCAACTGGTTCAGAGTCGATGGAGATGAAGCGGAGATTGCTCTCCTGAGGGCAGAGTGACAGAGTGAACTGCACTAAGCCCTCAAGACGACAGGCAAGTGTGAAGGCAGGAGCACTAATGAGCACTATAGATGATGCCTTGTGGTCATAGGTATGCGGTGAATTGGGGTTGGAGTCAGCCGGAGGAATGAGTTCTGTTACAGTTCACCTTGTTTTTCACAACGTCTTTCTCATTCTCATACACGGGGGAACTTCTTCACATCCTCCGCTTTCAACCGAGCCTTGGCTGCTCGTCTTACAGGACCAAGCATTTCTTCTATCCAAGCTTGTCTCCTCACTTGACTCCAACTAAGTCGCATTCATACTCTATTGTTCGTCTCCATGGTATGCCTTACCATCTGTATTAGTTGTCCTTGATAACTACTTGATACCTGAGCCAACCTTTCACTTACCTCATTTGTTCTTTTCATTTCCATGCGATTCTCTCACTTCGTCTCTTCGTATTTAAGTCAATACGATGCGACCTGTAATTCCTCACATTTCGTCTATGCGAATCTATCTAGTCATTTGTCACTCATCGTCTTTGGGTCGTTTGCCCGAGAAGTCCTCAATTGTCTTAGTCTATTCTAACGTATTTAAGACAGCGCCTCTTCGTGAGTGCCCCACGTTGGAACAGTTCCCTCATCATTGTTCTCGCGCATAACAAAAGACGAAATGTACTACCTCTCCCTCCTATCACAAAGTAGGAGACATCACCATTGCCACTACGTCGTTCCACACTCCTCGAACTCCTTTGCCCATTGCCACCGATGATGAGAACCCCTCTGTACCTAGCAACCCCCAGTTAACAAGCCCGTGGGTTAACCCCTATGCAGTACAGTCGCCAGTACCCCTTCGAAGATGCCTAGCTATCACTCCAGCCGGAACGTCCATCCCAGTCACCACGCAAACCCCACCAGTCCCCATGACCACTCCTGCCTCAAAACCCACTGAACTAAGGGCAACCTTACCTCCCCCTTTCAAGGGGAATGTAGGGTTCGCCAATCAATGGTGCCTCGCTATGGAAATCCACTTCAAAGTAAACCCAGATGTCTACGACTCCAAGGACAAGAAAGTAGCTGCCTTTCTAGGACAAATGGAAGGTCTTCAACTCGGAGCCTTCGCAGAGACATGGTATCGGAAGGTACTTGACCCCCAATGTCCGCCAGCCAACCGAACTATCGCCAAGGTCATGGAAGACTTTTCCAAGACATTTTATCCCTATGACCAATAGGCCAATGCCTATGCCAAACTCGGACGACTTTGTCAAGCCATCAAGGTTCACAAGAACAAGGACAAACCCAATGGATTTCAACCCTTCATTACTGAGTTCGAAAACCTTATGGCCATCGCAGGAGTGACGGATGAGAAGGTCCTTATCAACAAGTTCCTCCGAGGACTGGACGATCACCTGGTTACGAATATCCTCTCTATGCCCACAGTCCCCATCACCGTCACGGAAATGATTAGCCGAGCTAAGTCCTTTCATACCCATAAGGTACAACAGCTCGGAATCCTAGCCCCTGAAACGCCCTACATCGCCTTGACCACCGAATCCCGCTACAGAAACACCACCACAACCCCTACCAGAGATCCCAATGCCATGGACGTAAACGCACTCATCCTGAAGAAGCTCACCCCAAAAGAGCGAGCTGAATGCCTCGCTAAAGAACTATGCTTCCAGTGTCACAGGCCGGGACATAGTGCCAAGGATTGCAAAGGCACCACTCCTTGACTCTTGACTAAGATCCAAACCACCACGACCACCACTGTCTCCAAACCCCCCGTACCGTCGACCACTGACCTTCAGAGATATGTAGCCACCCTGGAGACCAAGGGCAACTCCCAGACAGCCATCCTCGACGTTCTTAAAACGTGCTTCGAAGGTTTCAAAGAAACACCAGGAGGAAAGAACGTTGAGATATCCTCGTCGGATTTTTAGAACGGAGAACTGTATCGATGTCATTTCTCCATGTAAACACCATACTCTTAGGACTGAAGAATACACGAACGCTCCAGTTCCCCGTAACCATCAGACACCAAGATAAAACCGTCGAGACCACTGTCCTCATCGACAGCGGTGCCACCGGAAACTTCATCGACAAATCCCTCATGCGTCACTTCCACCCACCCCTACATTACCTCTCGCAACCTATTGTTGCCATCAATGTCGACGGCACCACGAATAGCAAAGGCACTATCAAATGGTAAACGAAACTCCAATTGGAGTTCGAAGATCTCACTCTGACCGAGAAACTCTACGTAACGAACCTAGGACGTCCACGCATTATTCTAGGTACCCCCTGGCTCAACCAGTACAACCCCTGCATAGATTGGGCCCGACACACGCTCACCCTACCCAACACTTCCATCAACACCATCAAAACTACTATCCAACATCTGGTCGATTGGTTACCCCTGCATCTAGGCCCGAATGAGGAAGTCCAGCACAAGACTCTCGAGGTAAATAAACTAACCATATCCACTGAAGTAGCCCAGAAAGAAACTAGACCCCCGATCACACTGCCACTCTGGTGCCAAGACTTCCATGATGTATTTGAAGAAAAGATGCACAATCAACTCCCCCCATACCGACCTTTCGATCACACCATTGAACTCCGAGATGATTTCGTCCCCAAGGTCGCAAAAATCTACTCCCTCAATCTGAAAGAACGTGAAGCTTTACAAGAATTCATCACTGAACACCTTAGAACCGGATGTATCGTCCCTTCCACTTCCTCCCAGGCCTCCCCATTTTTCTTTGTTCCCAAGAAAGATGGATCGCTACGACCCTGCCAAGACTATCAATACCTCAACTCATTCACCATCCACAACGCATACCCCCTCCCCCTAGTCAACACCCTGGTCGAAAACATGCAGAAATCCACTATTTTCACCAAATTCGACGTCAGATGGGGGTATAACAACATCCGCCTATGACCCACGGACCAATGGAAAGCAGCGTTCATCACCCCACTTGGTCTCTTCGAGCCCACGGTCATGTTCTTCAGCTTCTGCAACGCCCCTTCCACATTTCAAGCATTCATGAACCACTCCTTTGCTGACATGATCGCCGAAGGATGGCTCGAAATTTACATGGACGACTACGGAATCCACTCCTCCGACATTACCATTCATCATGAACGAACCCTCTGCGTTCTTCGCCGGTTTCGGGAATTGGGCCTCTCTTTGAAACTCCCAAAATGCACCTTTGACACTCCTCAGATTGAATTCCTGGGCCTCATAATCGGTCAAGGAACAGCTCAGATGGATCCCACCAAACTGAGAGCCATTCATGAGTGGAAACCCCCCCACATGGTAAAAGGTGTACGCTTCTTCATAGGCTTTTGCAATTTCTACCGCAAATTTATTCCCAACTTCTCTGACCTGGTCACCCCACTGACCACCCTTACCACCAAAGACGCTCCCTGGACCTGGCTCCCTGCACACCAACATGCCTTCGATACTTTTAAACTAAAATTCATCGCAGCTCCGGTTCTCCAACTCCCAGATCCTTCCCAACCTTTTACCCTCATGACTGACGCCTCCCTAGTGGCAGCCGGAGCCATTCTACAACAAACGGACGCCAACGGCGATCTACATCCTTGCGCTTTCTTTTCCAAGACTCTCCTCCCTATGCAAAGAAATTACGACATCTATGACAGAGAACTACTGGCAGTTATCCTAGCATTGGCAGAATGGAAACATCTGCTCCAAGGCATCCCACACCCCATCACTGTCGTCACCGACCACAAAAATCTCTCTTTTATCAAAGACCCCTGCAAACTATCCTAATGTCAAGCCCATTGGAGTCTTTTCTTGCAAGATTTCGACATTCTTTGGAAAGTAACCCTGGGCTCTCACATGGCCCTGGCTGATGCCCTCTCTCGGTGTCATGAGATCAACACATCCTCGGACAACATTAACTTGTCCATTCTCCCCGACCTCCAGATCATTAACGCTCTCGACCTCGCACTCACCGACAAAATCCGCTCTTCCTCAGCCTCTGATCCCCTCGTCCTCAAAGCTATCTCTTCCCTCCACTCCAACACCCCTCTGTTTCCCCGCTCCACACTACAGGATTGGCATTTCGATGGCAGCCGACTTTTCTTCAAACACTGTCTCTATATTCCTCCTGATGCTCGTCACTCCCTCGTCTCCTCACTCCATTCTTCACCCACAGAGGGCCACATGGGCTATTTTCGCACCAAATCCTCCCTTGAAAAAGACTATTGGTGGCCAGGCCTTGCCTTCTTTACATGCAAATTTGTCTTAGGCTGCACCATTTGCCAACAGGCCAAACCCAACACCCACCCCACCCTTCCCCCCCTCTCCCCCCTTGCCTCCTCCACCTCGCGCCCTTTCCAACAAATCTCCATCGACCTCATCTCCGGCCTTCCCCCCATCGCTGGCCATGACTCAGTTTTGGTCGTGGTCGACCATGGCCTTACAAAGGGAGTAATTTTCATTCCTTGTTCCAAATCAGTCTTGGCCGCAGGTGTCGCCGAATTATTCCTACAACACGTCTTTCCCAGATTTGGCCTTCACGACACCTACATATCCGACCAGGGGCCACAGTTCGCCTCAGCCTTCGCCCGAGAACTAGCATGCCTTCTCCAATACGACCTTCGCTTGTTGTCCGCCTACCACCCTCAAATCGATGGAGAAATGGAAAGAGTCAACCAGGAATTAGAAGTATACCTACGCATATTTTGCACTGACAACCCCACAGAATGGCGAAGACTTCTCCCATTAGCAGAATTCCATCACAATTCCGCCATTCATTCAACAACTCAGGCATCCCCTTATTTGCTGATCTTGGGATATGAACCCAGAGCGTACCCCCCACTACATTCCAATACCTTCCTGCCTGCCCTTAACGTCCGCCTATCTCAGCTCGAAGAAGCCAGGAAAGAAGCCCTAGCAGCCCATCAGTCAGCTCAACTACTGATGAAACAAAGGATCTCATCAAAGTTCAAACCCTGGACAATCGGCGATCAAGTCTGGCTTGAGGCCAAACACCTTCGGATAAAATCCGCATCACCCAAACTATCCCCTAAAAGATATGGACCCTTTACCATCATTGCCGTCCTTTCCCCCACAGCATACAAACTCTGCCTCCCACCTACTTGGAAGATCCATGACATATTCCATGCGTCACTGCTAACCCCCTACAGAGAAACCACCATTCACGGTCCCAACTTCCCCAAACCACCCCCAGAAGTCATAGAGAACGAGGAAGAGTATGAAGTAGAAAAAATAATCGCCCATCGAGGTACCGCCTCTCGCCGGCAGTACCTGACCGCATGGAAGAGGTATCCATTATTCAAAAATACCTGGGAACCAGAAGCTAACCTGACACATGCCCGGCAGATTTTATCCGCTTATAAGCGAGCCTGCCACCTCTAGATCCACCGGTTGCCATGCTCCCCTTTCTGATCTTTGCCCTCATATATTCCACCGCCATCTGCATTCTCATCGCCCTCCTTTATCTTTTTATGCACCGCAGCATCAGAAAAATCCAACACAACTCCATCCCCCTCTCAACTCGCAGCTCTTTTCATTGCCGGTCTGCCGCTGCCCTCGAAAGTAATGTCCCAACAACCCTCCAACCCATCGACCCCTGCCTCGTCCCCCACCTTCGCCAGGATGGACTACTCCCTGACATTGCGTATGTTTTGTGCCACTACCCATCCTATTGATCCCTCCACGTTACCGATTGAACATAGACGTTTACTGTACGGTCATGTTCTTCTCTTTCCCGATATTCTTCATATGATTAAGCATGCCATGGAGTATGAAGGGGACACATTATGTCCTGACTTAATTTCCTGCTACCTTCAGTCTTGGCTGGCGACTGTCACTTTGACAGCCCAATGCCCAGGAGATCAACTCGTTGACCTTACCATTGTTCTCTCTCCGCTTCACACTACTATGACTAAGCTTCTTGACCTTCTCCATGATCAGGGTTTCGCTCACTACATACGAAACCTAGAGCTGAACATCCTCCTCCCCTACTTCAGGCCCTTGTTCAGAACTCTCCATGAACTATAACAACTCAAATACCTCGAGCGAACCCAATCCCCCTCTCCTCGCTCCACTGACCTCCCCCCAATCCCAGTCCCAGTCCCTGAGGCCTGTACCAACCCCCCAATCGATGTCCACAATCCCTGTAACCCACTCTATATCATCTCTCACAATGCTTTGCATGACGGTCCCAGAGGCCATCCTCTTATCCTCATCTCTCCCACCCAAGTCTTACCTCTCGCCCCCTCCCAATCATATCCCATTGCTACCTCAGAGACTGTTTGCTATCAATGTCGTTCTACAGGGCATCTCTGCATTAACTGCCCCCAATACCGCTGCGCCACCTGCCACGACTACACCCCTGGTCACTATCGCTCTCAGTGCCTCATGATACAATGCGATTTCTGTCTTCACTGGGGCCATTCCAGTCGGTTCTGCCACCGTCGTCGCTGCGGAGTTTGTGATGAATTCAGACATCTGGCCGATGACTGCCCGCGTCCTCGTACGGCCCTCTTACTGGAGGCTCAAGCACAACTGGAGAGGGGAACAGATTAAAGAGTTCGAGACAGGGCCTCGAATGTACTGGGGGGGTAATGTTACAGTTCACCTTGTTTTTCACAACGTCTTTCTCATCCTCGTACACGGGGGAACTTCTTCACATCCTCCGCTTTCAACCGAGCCTTGGCTGCTCATCTTACAGGACCAAGCATTCCTTCTATCCAAGCTTGTCTCCTCACTTGACTCCAACTAAGTCACGTTCATACTCTATTGTTCATCTCCATGGTATGCCTCACCATCCGTATTAGTTGTCCTTGATAACTACTTGATACCCGAGCCAACCTTTCACTTATCTCATTTGTTCTTTTCGTTTCCATGCAATTCTCTCGCTTCGTCTCTCCATATTTAAGTCAATACGATGCGACCTGTAATTCCTCATGTTTCATCTATGCGAATCTATCTAGTCGTTCGTCACTCATCGTCTCTGGGTCGTTCACCTGAGAAGTCCTCGATTGTCTTAGTCTATTCTAATATATTTAAGACGGCGCCTCTTCGTGAGTGCCCCACGTTGGAACAGTTCCCTCGTCATTGTTCTCGCACATAACAAGTTCCAATGGCTGTGAAGTTGAGCTCGGGTTTGCTAGCATGGGATACTCGAATGCTTGGAACGAGATATTGCTCGTAACTCAATCAATCAACAGATTATAGCGGGCGAGCCAGTTATGTCCTAGAACAATAGAACAAGAACCATCTAGCAGAGTGACATAAAATGTCGTTGGAGTAATATCACCAGTCAAAAAATGGACGGAGAGGTCAATGGCTTGAGTCATGGAGGAATTCGAGGTGCCATCAAACAAACGAAGGGATAGCGGAGGGACGGAGTAGGTTGAAAGTCCATTCTTCTTCACAAATGTTGAATCTATGAAGGAATCGGAGGAGCCAGAGTCTATTAATGCGGGGAAAGGAGGGATGTTCTGGGAGACTAGGGAGACGGAGGGTAGGAGTGATTTCGAAGTTGAGAGAGTGGACGCGTTGAGCTGGATCTCCTTGGGTGCATGGGAAGAGATAACACAACCTCCAGTCCGTGCGGAGTCACGGAGGTCGCAGACTATTTTTTTGCCTTGGTGGAGACCTCTGGTTTGGTTTCTGGAGTTTCGGTCGTGGCGGAGCAGCCTTTGGTTGAGTGGGAGGAAGACTTCGAGCATTCCTTAGCCTTGTGTCCTGCTTGGCCGCAGAACATGCAGAGGTTGCCGTCGAAGCAGCACTTGCGTTCAGCTACAGTGAGCTTACCATCCTCCCCAAGCTTGGACAACAAGTCCAGTTTAGGAGAAGCAGAGGCTCCGGAGTTGTTGAAAGTGCTGGCGGACTTCCCTTGGGAATCCTTGGAGGTGCCGGAGGTGCCAGCGGACGAGGTGTGGGTTTTGTCGGATGTCTTGGAGGTACTGTGAGGAGGCTTCATCTAGCGGTTAACCTTGGACTTGCACTCCCAGTAGCGTGCGTTGATGGCATGGGCAAGTTGGCAGAGTTCAGAGAGCGTGGGGGGTTTGCTGACTCGCGAGATTTCGTCTTTGATGTGGTCTGGAAGGCCATTGTAGAAATGGTGCCAGAGGGCGCCTTCTCCATAGCCCCGGACTTGCAAAGCTATCCTGTTAAATTCCACCACATATCTATTAATCCTTTGACCGTCCTTTATTGTCAAGTGGTCTAGTTGGTGCTCCGCATCTCCGATGGGATCATGCGGTCTGAAGTTGGTCTGCAACTCCAGGACAAACTTCTTGAAATCGTCCATCCAAAAGGGATGGAGTGTGGGATTTTCCATCTGGAGGAGGTCTGGCTTGAACCATTCTAGCGCTATTCCCTTTAGGTACAATTGGGTGAATGTGACCTTGGCACGGTTGGAGCCAAAGGCTTTCGGATGGTTTTGGAAGTTTAATTCGCATTGGACTAGGAAAACCTGGAGTTTGCGGGGATCTGTTCTGTCAAACTGGTCCAGTTCCTGGACTTTTGTCCATTGCGAGAGTTCAGAGGATTTCTTTCTTGAAGAGCGAGCGAGGACCCGGATAGTGCTTGCCAGGTTGGCGAGCATGTCTTGCGGGATGCATTCTTCTTCATTAGATGAATTGGGGTCAAAATTGTCTGCTGGGAGGTCGGAGTCACTAGGGGGGTCATCTCCAGGTCCGTCCGGATCTACCGGATTAACACGGATGCTAGGAGTGTGAAAACTAGGGGGGTTGGCGGGGTTGCCAATGTCCATGAGCTCTTCAATGTGCACTCTGGGTGAAGGGAATCACAGAGGCCAGTGCGCTTGAGATGCAGACAGAGTGTGCTGACGAGCAGAGAAGCTGAGAAATTGTTTGACGAGGTCAGGGGCACAATGGTTGCTGCTTAAGGCATTGAGAGGGTTCTCGATAGCCCTTGCATGTGACTGTGTCATGCGGATTGACATGGTTGGGGATTCTGATGCAAGTATGAGTTCGAATATACTGTTAAGAATGAACTGACTAAGTCCTGTGCAACTCCGGAACTCTGGAGTTGAGACAAATGGGGCATTGGCTTCACCTTATGTGGTGCACCCTTGCACTGGAATCATGCCCTGGTATTTTGAACGGAGGGTCGGAGGTCGAAGGTCTAGGGTCCGGAGGTCTGAGGTCCAGAGGTCTGAGGTCCAGAGGTCTGAGAGTCAGAGGTCTGAGGGTCGAAGGGAGGAGAGAGGGCGTCAAGCCCTCAACAAAGGTCACAGGAGAACGAGAGGAAGATAGACTCGGTTGTCTATGTTGATTGTCTATGTCGATATTCGAACTGAGGTCTATAGGCAGTAAACTACAGAGTTTATATATGGAGGGAAAACCGGATGACTAAGTCCAGAGTAGGAATGAAGTATGTACCGGAAGTGTCAAGTGTTGGCTCTACTGAGTCGGAACCTCAGGATCATGCTTCGAGTAAGCAATAACATCGGAGTAGTTCTAATACCAAAGGATGAAGCACATGTAGTTCGGAAGAATGGGAATGGAGGCAAATGAGAAACAGAAGTCATAGGAATTTACTAATGTCAGTCCAGAAGAAATGAACAGAGTGGAAGATGGGAAATAGTCCGAAGTTATACCGGTGTTTGTTCGGAAGGTCCGAAGTTGGCTTTTGAAGCCCAGGATATGATACATACATTATTAACTTACCATGACTCCGTTGATTACTCATCTCCTTACATTCCATTTCTTGCTTAGATACCAGTGCTTGCCTAGGAGCACAGCTCCAAGGCTGCACTCCAGAATCATTTTCCCTCCAACTCCTCCAGTATATACTTTCTTCCGATTCCAGACTTAGTCATCCGATTCCCCTTCGTATATAAACTCCGTATTTTGTACCATATCTCCTCAGTTCGAATATCGAGATAACTACCCCTCCAGAACTTGAGGTTCTCCCAATCAAACTCCTTAAGTCGTTGCACAACTTAAGCTCCGATATATCTCCAACCTCCGACCCACTGTCCGTAAATACGGGACACAGATCCTTTGCAAGGGTGCATCACATAAGATGAAGCCAAAGTCCCACCCCTCCGACCAAACTCCGGAGTTCCGCAGTTATACCCGAAGTTCCCTTCATTCATCTGACTTAAAGTTTAACAGTTTCTAAGTCCTAGAGTTCCCTTTCTTAGAGTTTGTGCATGTGGAACACCTTAGCTCTTGTGATCATATCACTTATGGTGGTAGAGATAGTAAGCATGGATAAGAGGTTAGTGACTAGATGATTGTCTAGTCCTCAAAGGAACTTATTGATAAGAACTTTTTTGTTAATAATACTAGCAATAGCCATTAGGTTTTCAAATTCGGTAATAAATGGTTGAAAACTATTGGGTTTCTTTGGATTTTTATGGACTTTGATTGCTTGGCGTAAGTGTCTGAGCTTGGTATATGTGTTGACCTGTTGGTCATAGAGATAAAAGATCTTGAAGAAGTCATCCATGACCTTAGCAATGGTCTGGTTAGCTTGTGGGCATTGGGAATTTAATACTTTGCAATACCAAGATTCTATGAAAGCCCTGGATTAAAGGCCCTCCATGTAGCCTAAAAAGATGGCAATCTTCTTGTCATCAGTGTTGTATATCTTGGGGTTTATCTTGAAGTGAATTTCTATTAAGAGTAAACAGACTAAGTCCTGTGCAACTCTGGAACTCCAGAGTTGAGGCAAACGGGGCATTGGCTTTACCTTATGTGGTGCACCCTTGCACTGGAATTGTGTCCCAGTATTTCGGATGGAAGGTTGGAGGTCTGAGGTCCAGGGTTTGGAGGTCTGAGGGTCAGAGGGAAGAGAGAGAGCATTAAGCTCTCAATGAAAGTCACAGGAAAACAAGAGGAGGATAGACTTGGTCATCTATGTTGATAGTCTATGATGATTGTCTATGTCGATATTCGAACTAAGGTCTACAGGTAGTAAACTACAGAGCTTTATATATGGGGGGAGAGCTAGATGACTAACTCCAGAGTCAGAGTAAAGTAAGTATCGGAAATGTCAAGTGTTAGCTCTACTGAGTCAAAGCCTTAGGATCATGCTTCAAGTGAGCAATGACATCGGAGTAGTTCTAATACTGAAGGATGAAGCATATGTAGTTCGGAAGAATGGGAATGGAGGCAAATGAGAAATGGAAGTCATAGGAATTTACTAATGTCAGTCCAGGCAAAGTGAACAAGAGAGAAAAGCGGAAAAGAGTCCAGAGTGTCTGGAATTGGGCTTTGAGGCCTGGATATGACAATTTCCATGGCTAGATGCCATTGGTTAGCAAATTCCATGTTTCCCTCGAAGAGAGGAAATAGAGTTGCTTAAAGTTTGGTGGGCTTGGACATTGGGATTATCATAGTGGTTGGTAGTGGTTATGGGACTAGAGGGATAGATGTGCCTGCAGGGGTAACTGCTAGGCATTTTCTGGGGAGTACTGGGAAGTTTTGTGTGTAGAGATTAGCCCACAGACTTGTGGACTGTGGGGTTACTAGGGGAGTACTAGGGACCATGGGTGTTTTATCATCAGTGTCGATGGGCAAAGGGCTTCTTGGTATAGTGAATGATATGGTGATTACAAAGGGTGTCTCTTACTCCATGATAGAAGGAAGAATTAGTATATTTTGTCTTTTGTTATACACAACTTGGGAATAGAGAGAGTCTGCCTTGAGTGGGGTACTCATGAAGAGGTACCATCTTAGATACTCAAGGGAAGGTTTACACAAGGATAGTAATTGATACAAGAAGGAGATTGTCCTTCCAGGGAATGGGTTTCAAGAGGGGAGTCTTGAGATACACAAGGGATGATAGAGATGAGAGAACTATATATATTTGCATAGACAAAATGTAAGAAGTACATGGCAAGATGATTGATTTAAATAGTAGTGAACAACAGATATTAGCTAATCAGATGAAATGATATGGAAGGCGAAAGAACAATTAGCTAAGTGAAAAGAAGGTCAAGGATGTGAGTACTAGACAATGAATGTAAAGCTTTGCCATGGACTGTTAAGACTGGACTGACTAAGTTCTGCATAACTCCAGAACTCTGGAGTTGAGGCAAGCAGGGCATTGGCTTTACCTTATGTGGTACGCCCTTGCAATGGAATCATGCCCTGGGATTTCGGGTGGAGAGTCGGAGGTCAAAGGTCTGGAGTCTGGAGGTTTAAGGTCCGGAGAGAGGAGAGAGGATGTCAAGCCCTCAACAAAGGTCAAAGGAGAATGAGAGGGAGATAGACTCGGTCATCTATGTTGATATTCAAACTGAGGTCTACAGGCAGTAGACTATAGAGTTTATATACAGAGGGAAAACCAGATGACTAAGTCTGGAGTTGGAATGAAGTATGTACTGGAAGTGTCAAGTGTTGGCTCTACTGAGTTGGAGCCTCAGGATCATGCTCTGAGTGAGCAATGACATCAGAGTAGTTCTAATACTGAAGGATGAAGCATAAGGGAGTATAAGTAGTCTGGAAGAACAGGAACGAAGGCAAATGGAAGATGAAAGTCAGAGGAATTTACTAATGTAAGTCCAGAAGAAATGAACAGAGTAGAAGACAGGAAATAGTCTGGAGTTATACTAGTGTTTGTTCGAAAGGTCCAGAGTTGGCTTTTGAAGCCCAGGATATGACATGAATATAAGATAGACAAAGTGAAATCATGAAAGAAGTGAAGATTCAAGCATAAATAAGCTGAAGACTTGATCCTGTAGAGTACGCAGCCAGGGCTTAGTAGAAAGGGTGTCAAAGGAGGATGACAATGATCGAAGTAAGATAAGAAATATACTAGGATGAAGAAGAAAAACTATAACATAGAAAAAGAGATCTGGAGGAGAGTCGAGCAAAAGGCTAAACAATGACAAGTGAAGACAGAGAAGGTGATGCAGAAAAGGGTAAGTCTGTAAGCATGTGAATGGACCTGACTAATGGACTGTAGGTGGAGTGGGTAGCAAGAAAGCAAGGCTCCAGCAAGGAAAAGGAACAAGTAGAGCTAATCCTGGTATGTTGGAGATATGAGGACTGGGGGCTAGACTATATCCTCAGTCTAGGAGAGTTGACAGTGTGCATAAAGTACCATAATGTGAAGGCAAGATATAAATAGCCTGGCCAGAAAAGGACAGAGCTGGCAAGAAAGTGAAAGTGGCATGCAGAGGAAATGAAGTGATCTTGGAAGAAAATGAGGTCTGAAGGGAAAGGATTGGAAAGGGCATCAGAGATGGTGGAGTATACCTGGATTATTGCAGGGGTAATCCAGGACCACCAGAACATGATCAAGGGATGACAAGATTGCCCCATGTCCATGGTGTCACAGCTGGTGGATCTCAAGATGACCTTGGTTTACCTAAACAATGAGTGCAAGAAGGATGAGAATGAAGATGGAAATGGTGAGATCAGAGCAGTGGAAGTAGAGGAGTTGGCAATGGAGAAGTGGAAAGCCAGAAGAGCAGAGTTAGTGTAAATAATGGCAGAGGATGGAGAAGGGAAAGAGAACAAAGAGGACAAGGATGAAAAGGTGTAAATAGATACTTTTGCAAATGTTAATAAATTTGATAGGTCAAGTAGAGTAAGATCTAGGCTTCTCCAGGTACTAGAGATGAAAGTCTGTGATGAGTTCTGAGGTATGACCTAGTTCCATTGCAAGTAACCACAAAGTT
>JBBPKC010000346.1:2964-12967 GCA_038089055.1 Tylopilus aff. balloui
ACACGTGTTACCAATCATTCTCGAGGCGATGACGAACCTCGGGCGGAAGCGAGAAGAAACGCCGGAGGGACGCCAAGTACCCGGGACGTAAAGACGTCGTGTATGTCGCAAGTTGGTTTGCCGTTCAACGTGAGTGGTCGCGCTGTCGAGAACCCTGAAAGCCACAACCGGCGTACCCCGAAATAGTTGGGACCGGATCAGCACGTACCGCCATTTCGCACCCGACTGACCATGGAGATGAGGACGGTCGTGAACGTAACCTCTACTTTCAAGTCTACGACAGACGGCATATTGGCAAAGGGAGTACCGTTTCCAGGATCGTTGACAGTCACGAGGACAATGAACATGCATTAGGATTAAGCAGGGGAGGACGAGTGATGGAGTATGGCAACTACAGGTTTCAGAACCCAGGATATTGATCACCTGACAAAACATAAACCTGAGGGCGTTTCGTTGCTGAAGAATAGACGTCTGTAGTACAGAACGAACCAACGACGAGGAGCTATGGCCTTGCACTTTTTTTTGCTCGCAAGCCTGGCTCGCCAAACTTCCGACGAGTAAAATTGGACAACGTAGTACGTTATCCAGGTCCATCCCGCGCCCCTGGAGTGAGTAAGGTGACCGAGTAGACTTCGAGGTGCCCGCACGTGATGAGGGAGATCACCACCGTGAGTGACTCGTCACCAGGCATGATACAGACAGATGTTTCGTGATGAATGATCATTGGTCTTGCCCTGACTGAGGTGCACGGGCAGAGAGGCCGGCTCCACTGGGGACGGTTAAAGTTTTTCATTAGAACACGTGTGAGCTTTTGGAACTTGACGAGCAACGTCGTTCAAGTCAAAGCAGTGTAGATACGAGACAGTAAAACCATTCCTCGATGAGTCGGGAGGAGAGAAGAAGTCATGTACGGCAGGAGGCGAGGGCAAAATCTGGGTGAGTGACCGAGGTGAAGTCAATCGTCTTCGCGTAGTTCTTTCCACGCTTGCTCGGTCCTGAGTCGACTCTCCTTGGCCGCGGCACGATTGCGACTGGAGCGCTCACGGCTCTGTGCGAGGTGTCTGGACGACCTGGACGTGGATGGGGCCTGGACGCTCACCTCTTTGCGAAGACATTGGACGAGGGCAGACTTTTGTCCGTTGCAGCCACCGGTGAGGCGTTTCCAGTTGCTTGAGTGGCAAAGATCGAGCGCCTCGATGAATTCTCGACAGACTGTGGGACGGTGAGACCGACTTTGGGATCGCCCGAGAGCGCCGTACTCACCGTCGCGTTTGTCAGACAGCTGAGGGTGCATGTGATGTGAGTAAGGAAGGCACCGCAATCAGTTTGGAGGGGCTGTCCATTAAGTTGCTTATCTATTTAATCACCCAACACTCGCTCGTCACACGAACCGCCTTTTCATTTCCTTACTACCATGACTCTGTTCGCTCCTGCAGACGCGACTTGCATCGCGACTATCCGTACCCTCGCCGCGGACATCGTCGGCAAGGCTAACTCTGGTCACCCAGGCAAGCATCATTCATCTCAGTAGCACTTCGCGTAGTGATAACATTCCTAGGTGCGCCTATGGGCCTGGCGCCTGTCGCCCACGTACTTTTCACGAGGTACGCATTGTTCTCAATCACGTCCTGCCCCTTCCTCCTCATACAGGTGTTTGTCAGGTTCTTCAATGCGAACCCCAGCGACTCCAAGTGGTTCAACCGCGACCGCTTTGTACTCTCCAATGGGTAGGCTTTCTCCTGCTCGTTCCATCGTCGACTCATACCACCATTGTAGACACGCGTAAGTGGACCATTGTCGAGTGCACTGCTTGCACCCGGTCTTGACTCGTTAAACTAGCTGTGCTTTGCAATACATCCTGCTTCACCTCCTTGGATACAAACTGTCCATGGATGACCTCAAGGCGTTCAGACAACTCGACTCGCTAACTCCTGGCCACCCAGAAGCGAACCACACGGATGGTACCACCAACCTGCTTGGGCTCCCTGTCTCGCATTCTGACTGGCACTGCTCATAGGTATCGAAGTCACCACTGGACCCTTAGGTCAAGGGTTTGCAAACGGTGTTGGCCTTGCAATGGCTCAGGCTCACCTCGGCGCTGTGTACAACCGCGACAATTTCGACCTCATCAATAACTACACGTATGGTAGGCACCGTAACTCGTCATGCGGGCGATTTACCAATGTTTGCGTTACCAGTCTTCACTGGAGACGGCTGTCTTATGGAAGGTGTTGCATCTGAAGCCGCGTCTCTCGCTGGCCACTTGCAGTTGGGAAACCTCATTGTTGTCCGTACATTTCACGTTCGGGAGGCACCTTCGCAGCACTCACGAGCGGTCACAGGTCTACGATGACAACCGTGAGTTTATGTACTCGTACACTGCGCCATCACCTTATAACCCACTTTTTGAACAGACATTTCCATCGATGGCGACACTGCCGTCGCGTTCACAGAGAATGTCACCCAGCGGTTTTTGTCCTATGGTTGGCAGGTTCTTGCCGTCGAAGATGGAGACAGGTAATGTGCTACCATATCCTGTACGTCCTTTGGCCAACCTGTCCCTGTAGCGATCTGGACGGGATCTACAATGCGGTCGCGGCCGCTCGCCGCGAGAAGTCCAAGCCCACCTTGATCCGGCTCCGAACAACCATTGGGTATGGCTCTAAGGCGCAGGGTACTCACGGTGTCCACGGTTCTCGTGCGTAACTACAGTGTTACATTGTTTCCTGATCTGCACCTTATCTCTCGCACAGCCCTCAAGGCCGATGATATACAATCTCTCAAGAGCAAATTCGGTTTTCCACCGGATCAAACCTTCCACGTTCCCCGTGAGACATACGCGATGTACCAAGTAGCTGCTGCTCGGGGCGCCAAGTCCGAGGCCGCCTGGACAGGTCTACTGGGGAAGTATGGCAACGCCTACCCAAAGGAACACGCGGAGCTCACGCGCCGGATCGCCGGAAAGCTCCCGGAAGGATGGGAGGCCTCACTGCCAGTTTACAAGCCTAGCGACGCCGCGCAGGCATCCAGGAAGTATTCTGAAATTGTCTTGACTGCCATAACACCCAGGCTCCCAGAGCTTCTGGGAGGTTCGGCAGATCTGACCGGCAGTAATCTGACCAAGGCCAAAGGAACCGTCGACTTCCAGCCACCTAACACCGGCCTGGGAAGTTACACTGGAACGTATATTCGCTATGGTGTCCGTGAGCATGCTATGGGTGCAGTTGCTAACGGCTTGGTGGCGTATGGTGGTATTGTACCCTTCGTTGGGACTTTCTTGGTGCGTGTGTGGCGAGCTACGCGTACTCGGATCTCATTCGTGTGTAGAACTTTGTGTCGTACGCTGCTGGCGCTGTGAGGTTGTCCGCACTCAGCAAGCACCAGGTAATCTGGGTCGGTACGTGGTATTCCGCCCATGGCATGGATCCATTACTTAGGCATTTATTCACCACAGCAACACACGACTCGATTGGTCTCGGTGAAGACGGCCCCACTCACCAGCCCGTTGAAACTGCTGTCCACCTCCGTGCCATCCCTAATCTTGATTTTTGGCGCCCTGCAGACGGAAACGAGACCTCTGCGTCTTACCTGGTAGCAATCCAGAGTAGACAGACGCCTTCCGTCCTCTCGCTCTCCCGTCAGAACCTCCCCAACCTCGAGGGGTCCTCGATCGAACGGGCCACACGGGGAGGATACGTTTTGTATGAGGTGGACGGCAAGGAGGATTTGACAATCGTCAGCAGCGGAAGCGAAGTTCCGATCGCACTGGAGGCCGCAAGCAAGCTTAAACAGGAGGGCTTTAAAGTCCGTGTTGTGAGCTTGCCATGTTGGTCTGTGTTCGATAGGCAGGACAAGGAATACAGGCTGGGTGTGCTGAGAAGCGGAGCACCGATCTTGTCCTTGGAGGCGTTGTCGACCATTGGATGGCAAAAGTACAGTCATGAGGCGAGTATCAGGGCACGTCTGATGCTACGGTCATGCTGATGGCCGTTTTCAGCAATACGGCTTGCCGGCGTGGGGGGCCTCAGGACCATACCAGAAGGTGTACGCGAAGTTTGGTATTACGGGCACAAGTACATGCGCTAACTTGTATTTTGTGAGCCGGACTGACTCTCCCATTCCAGATATTGCCGCTGTTGGAAAGAAAGTGATCAGTTACTATCAGGGTCAAAAGGTCGTTTCTCCCCTTGAGAAGGCATTGTGAAGTGACCGCATATATGACAAGTGAATAGAACGACTTCGATGTAGTAGACGGTAAACGTTCAAGTCGGACGACGAAACTGACTCTGCAACTTAGCGAGGACAGTCGAATACTGCGTGCAGTGGGCATTATGGATGGATAGTGATAGTCGCGGTGTCTACATCGAACTGACAAGTCTATTTTCGGTGGACGGTCATGTTGTCCCAGGCGGCCCTCTCCTCGTCCTCCCTGATGACAGCCTCGATATGTGGCTTCAGGTAGCGGACGTCCTATGACGGCATCAGAAACAGTCCCAGAGAGGATGGTACCATGCATACGTCTTTGGCTGAGACCCACTGGTCCTTTGGCAAATCCTTGTGAAGGACGCTGGCGTGTAAGGACAGCTTCATGCGGTATGCACGGTCGTATGCTTCGCGCGGTGTCAAACGTGCCAGGGCCTGTCGGGACGCGTTCCTGCGATCAAGCGGTCTGCGAACTCGAGCGGGACGTACCCTCTGTACTTCAGGGAGCTCCTCCATTTCTGTTTTCCGAACGAGTATGAGCGTC
This sequence comes from Tylopilus aff. balloui, assembly GCA_038089055.1. NCBI lineage: Eukaryota > Fungi > Basidiomycota > Agaricomycetes > Boletales > Boletaceae > Tylopilus > Tylopilus aff. balloui. The sequence continues at coordinate 7,712 of JBBPKC010000346.1, forward strand.
AGAACGACAGGAAGAACGAAAGGACGGACGGAGGTCGTCGTACTTGAGACCCATGCGGCGGTAGCCCATCAGGTCTGCGTACCAGTGGGCGACGGGGGTGACGAGCTTTTTGAGCGAGCGAGACGAGCGCACGTAGGGTGCGAGGGATGGCCCGAGCGCGTTCATTGGTGTGTGTTGTCCTCGAAAGGTCGGCCAACAGCGGATCCCGTGCAGACACGATGTGTGTGCATATTTGTACAACTGATAAAAGCGACATACATCTTTTCGTGTCCCATCGCGATCGCAGTCATGGCACCCAACATCCACGAGCGCACCTACATCATGGTCAAGGTATTCAGACACCCTGTTCGTGTCAAACCGATCCACTCAAACTCTCCCAACAGCCCGACGGCGTCGACCGCGGTCTCGTCGGCGAAATCCTCACCCGATTCGAGAAACGCGGCTTCAAGCTCGTCGCAGCCAAACTCGTTCTCCCCTCGGAGGCGCATCTCAAAAACCGTGCGCATACATCCTGCATCGCGCGCCCCCGCTCGACCTCACCGCCCTCCAGATTACGCCGATCTCAAGGACAAGCCCTTCTTCCCCGGCCTGATCACGTACATGCTCTCCGGCCCCGTGTTCTGCATGGTGTTCGAGGGCCTCGACGCCGTCAAGACCGGCCGTGCGATGCTCGGCGCAACCAACCCTCTCGCTTCGCTACCCGGTGCGTCGTCCCCGCTCTCTCTCCTTTTTTTTTTTTGCTCCAGTCGCCCGCGTTCTCGTCTCCCGCTCAACGTCAGTCGGCTTTTCGTCGACAGGCACGATCCGTGGCGATTACGCCCTCGCTGTGGGCCGAAACATTTGCCATGGTTCCGATTCGGTCGAGAACGCCGAGAAGGAGATCAAGTTGTACGTCGTTTTGGATCGTCTCGGGGCGATCGCTCACCCTTTGCTCCCTAGATGGTTCCCTGAAGGAACTGTCCAGTACAACCTTACTCAGGCAGACATGATCTACGAGTAGACGGATAGACCCGCCATGCAGATCATCTTGAAATGTCGTGTACCATAGTAGACACTTGAAAAATCGAGGCATCTTGATCTCGTAACGAACCTAATCACATCACTGCTATGGAGGGGACACAACACGCGATAAAAGAACAGAGGTATGCAATAAAGTTGATGATATGAATACTCAAAAAAGTCCCATCGTTGTCTTCAACTCTGGCCACTCTACCTGCCACTTGGCGTGCCATGGGTAATGTTTGAGCTATACAAGCAAAAACGGACCTCCCACCAAGACGCAGCGTTTCTGTGCGCGTTCCCCAACGGGGTTAAATCACGGAGGAGTCAAAAACGTTGGAAATGAGAGCGTCCTTGTTACGTCCTACAGGCGAGGACGGCAGCCAAGTCTTTCTCACTTGCCGCGCATAGTTGCCGCGAACGAGCCTTGAGCCGCACTGCGTAGAACCACGAGGTCAGATGCAACTCGTCAGACGAAAAGAAAAAGACGTACGGTTGCGGTCCAGACTCAGCAGTACGACCTTGACAGCATTGCTCGTATCCCGCGCGACGGTGCTGTCCTTGAGAAGTGCAGATCGATCGATCCAATGCTCGTCTTGCCAGATGGCAGCCTTGAGGATGAGATCGTCCATGGATCGCTCCCAGGACGCTTTGTCGGAAAACACGACTTGCTCGGTCCGGACGCTCAGAGACGTGAGGTAGTTGCCCTTGGACGTCTGCACTTTGAGCGACGTGGCGTGCGATCGGATGTGTGACGTGATATATGCGACGGCCTCTTGCGCGGCCTCACCGAGCTGGGATGTATTGGAACACAGTCCGTCGAGCTCCATAATGACCGGGACCGGGATGACGACCGTCCATCGCAGTGGCTCGACAATCGACGCCACGATAGACAACGATGACAGTAAAATGTTGGTGTCGAGTACGAGCACGGTGAATCCAGGGACGACGTTCAGCGTCGGTGTGGTTATGGCAGACCGGCGCGGGCGTCGTTTCGAGCGCTGCATCGAGGGAGAGGCTGGTAATGGTTGAGCAGACGCGAGCAAGGATCGAAGATATCGTCGCCGTGCCTGCAAACATTTCAGAAAACTGCGACAACGGGTCAGGAAAAGATTGCCTACTTTGAGAGCTTTCACCTCTTCCGAGTCCTCTTCATCGTCTTCGCCTTCCGAAGATTCGTCCGCCTCTGGATCGTCGACGTCGATCTCCATCGCGTCGTCAGTCCACCTCCGGCCTCTGCGTCGGATTTCCTCTTGTTCACGTTCGTGACGGTCCTCGTCTCTCCATCTGCGTGCTTTTGCCTCTAACACGCCACTCACCTTCCACTCACGCATCCCTTCCACCCACGTGAAACCGTCAACAAGTCCGGCCAGATTGACTGCGGTGCGCGCGATCCTTGTCCAGCGTCGCGCGGTCTCGTTCTTTAATTCACTGCCGTGTTCGTCTGCGTCCTCGTCCTGGATGATGCCGTCGGTTAACTGATTCCCTTCCTCCATATCCAATACTTCAATCTCCACGCGACGGTCTTCCCCGGTCTTCCAGTATCCGCGCTCAAACACCTTGCGACCAACCCATTCCATCCCGCGCATGCACCAGTCCTCGGCGAGGGGCGGTGCACAGCCACTCGTGAGCATCACCCAGCGTTCTGTGCCCGCAGGGCTGGTCAAATGTAGTCCCTGGGAGATGTGTATGTTCCTGGGAATCGTCGCGAAGAACACCGCTAAGTCTTCCCACGGAATAAAGCGCTCCAGGATCGCGAGGGTTTCCGAGTGTTTGCAGACAGTAGCGAGGAACGTGAGGAGGACGGTCAGGTATGGATTGAGGGTAGAATCTGCGAAAGGCGAGGCTTTACGCGTCGGGCTGCGGAGCACGAACGAGAGTATGGAGAACGTAAGCTGCATTGCGTGTCTGAAAGCCAGAGGAAGCTCAAGGGATATCGGACTGTTCGACAATATCGGCGAGCTCTGTGCCTGCAAAGGCTCGGATTTCAGCGCATCGTCGTCTACGTCCATCCGCTTCCCTTCGGGATCTTCCTCGGTTGAGGCGTGGACGTTTCGTTTCGCAAAGACCCGGAAAGGTGTGGTCGATGCGGGATCGCGAGTGCCCGCACCACCAGCCTTCCGCAGGATGCTACCGGGTCGACCATACTCCAAAATCGCACCAATGTTGGTGACTGCCATCATGATCCACTGGCGTTCTTCCGCGCCCTCGATCTCTAGACGTTCGAGGAAGCGTAGGAGGGTGGAGGCGAAGACGTCGAGTTCGATGTTTGTGAATAGCATTCCGTGTAGGAGAACAAATAATTCCGAGACGGTCGCGTCTGGTTGAGACCGGCGGGACTGGGCGGTCGATGACCAAATGGGAAGGATGGATTCCCGTGATGTCGAGAACGGATGGAGGGCAGTCATGCTAACGATGATCAGATATGGTCAGGCGCAGTTGGACGGAGGGAAGCGGCCACGAACCTTTTCACGAAGTGGTAGACCGCTCGTAGCTCCTCGTTTTCGACTTCGCGACTGAGGAGGCCGAGGTGATGGTGAAGCTTGCCTGCGCCGGGGGTGTCTGCGATGCCGTGAGCGTACCATTCCTTGGCGATGCCCCGCCAGCGTTCCTTTTCGGGCTCGACCTGCATCATTCGGGCCGCGACGATCCCGACACTCGGGGTGGGAGAGTCGTCGATGCGTGCTGCAGGCCGATAAGACGAGGACCTGACGCTGATCTGTGACTTGCTCTTCTGGGCACTGCTAACGTCGGCGGCGGAGGCGGCATTCGCCAAAGAGATGGCATCTGCTGTGAGGGCATGACCGGAGAGCTGGTTGCTGGTGACCATGGCAGCGACGGCCATGCGGTAGCGAGCGAGGTCGCCGAGTGCTTCGAGCCAACCGGAGCGAAATGCCTTGAGACTTGGTTCCTCGAGGAGACCTGTGTAGAAGGTATAGGCGAAATAGATGAAATCCTGAAGATGCTCGAGTGCAAGAGGAGATGAAAAGGAGGCGCGACGGAGGGCCTCGAGGAGTTTGTGAAAGGCGTGGGTCCAGAGTCTGATGATGATGTTATACTTTGTGGGGATGACACGCAACGATGCGGGTACGGAGGGAGCGAGGGAGATCTCCATGAGGTTGTGCATCATGTCGGCTAGTCTGGGGGGAGGACAATGAGGAAAATGAGGGAGACACGGGAGGGGGAATGACGTACCGTTTGTGGTCGGAGATGAGTTTCAGCCACTTTTGCTGTTCGAGTTCGTCGTCGGAGATGTCGCGAGCGCGGGCATGCAAAAGGACGCGAGATTCGTCGGGATTGTCATCGGTGTCTTCTGAGAGGATCTTTGATTCGAGGGCGGAGATGCTGCGGTAGAGCTTCTTGAGTTGTACTGCGAATGCGTTGTTTGCGGAGTCTTCGTGTGGTTTGCCCTCGAAAAGGGCGGAAGAGGCGGAGGAGTTGTCGGTGGTGCCGGAGGAGAGGGTGAAGGAGGAAGTGACGGAGTGGGCGTAAGAGGAGGTGGAGGATGCAGAGACGTGATCTGCGGAAGGCTTTGGGGACGGGGAGGGCTTTGAAGTGATGGAGGGTCTGGCGAGGACGGAGAAACGGACGGGGTCGTCCTTGCGGTGGTCGAAGAGACGGTGGTGAGATGCAGCGGTATTTCTGGGGAGATAGGAGCTGCTGGTAGCATCCGAGGACGGCTCTGGGTCGTGGGTGCGCCTGAGGGGGATTGGGTCTGTGTCTGGGTTGTACAGTTTGTTCTGGTGAAGTGGACGGTTCGGGGGCGATATCTTGAGGCGACGGGTGAAGTCGTCCGGGTCTGCGACTGCGACTGCGACTGCGACTGCGGGTTTTCGTGGGGGTGTGTTCGGGGAGCGTCTCGTCGCGCTGGACGGTGATGAGGATGAGGCTGCTGGAGGTGCGAGCGTTGTGGGGACGTACTGTGCGTTTCTGCGCTGGAATGCGATCATACGCTCTGCGATATCTGTGGGCTGAGCGTGGTCGCGTCGCTTCGAGTCCATCGCTGCGAGTCGCTCAACTGCGAACTGCGCACGTCGCAGTCGTCGCCATCCGCAGTCACCCCTCGACGATCGTGATCAATTACCATTTATAGTAACTACACCATACCCGAACACGTGACCACTTCACCAAGCGTGATGTCCACCGCTCACCAAAATACTGCATATAAACACCTCCAGTCAGAGCGAGTATGGAGAACGGTCAGAGACGCACTCGCTCCCAGTGCAGAAACTCGACGCATCAGACGCCAGCCACGTC
>JBBPKC010000347.1:0-24241 GCA_038089055.1 Tylopilus aff. balloui
GGGACCTCTTCTGATCGTTCACTTCCAACCGAGTCCTGGCTACTCATCCTACAGGAACAAGCCTTCCTTCTATCTAAGCTTGTCGCCTCATTTAACCCCAATTAGCCCTGTTCCTATTCTATCGCTCGTCTCCATGGTATGTCTCACCAAACGTATTAGTTATCTTCAATGACTACTTGATACCTGAGCCAACCAACCGCTTATCTCATTTTGTTCTTCTCGTTTCTTCATGATTCCATTGCTCCGTCTCTCAGTATTTAAGTTGACTCGATACAACCTGTAATCTCTCACGTTTCGTCTACACGAATATTATCTAGTCGTTTGTCACTCCTTGTCCCGAGGCCGTTAGCCCAGGAAGCCCTTCACAGTCTCAGTCCATTCCAACGTACTTAAGACGGCGCCTCTTCGTGAGTGCCCCACGTTGGTATAGCTCTCTCGTCTTCGCCCTCGCGTGTAACAGGTACTGGAAATGGAAGTTCACGACCAATTCGGAAACATGACCTAGTTCGGTTGCAAGTAACCATGAAGTTTCTTCATCTGTTCCTTCATATCCAGATCACTGCACCCAATATAGGAGTTTGCAGTTCTGTCACCTTCAATTTATCTTTGAGTTAAGAATTTCTGATATCTTATATTCCAGTTCACCATTAACCTTAACTGGAGGCAGAGGTAATTGCATGCGATTTGAAATGGTATTAGGGATTGCAGGTTCTAGTTGAGAAACATGGAAGACCGAATGTACAGACTTTATGTTCTCCAGAAGCCAGAGGGTATATGAAACTACACCAGCTTGAGCTATGATTTCATAAGGACCTAGATTTTTCTCGGAGAGCTTCTTAGAGGGGTGTGTGGAGTGGAAGTATTTTGCCTTGACGAAAACCTGACTACCGACTCTGAAGTCCAGTGCTGGAGTTCACTTGGCATCTGTGGGTTCTTGATATTGTTGCTGAGCTTGGGCTATTTCATCGCAAAGGAGGCTGTGGAGGGAGTTGAGGTCGACAGAGTATTTTTAGGCTTGGGTGGAGATGAGATCACATTCAGGATAGATGGAGATGTTTGGATGATAATTTTTATTGGCGAAGAATAAGGAGACACTGGTGGTAGTGTTCAGAGCATTGTTGTAGGCGAACTCCACGAGGGGCAGGAGTTCGAACCAGTTGTCTTGCTGGTAGTTGCAATAAATCTAAAGGTACTATTCCAGGGTCTGGTTTATTCGCTCTGTTTGTTTGTTACCCTCCAGGTAATAACCGGAGGTGAAGTGAAGTCAGATGTCTAAGGCTTTCCCAAGTAAGCAGAAGAAGTGGGAGATGAACTCTGAGCCTTTATTGGAGGTGATGTGCATAGAGACTCTATGTTTGGAGAATATGTGGAGCAGGAAGAGTTTTGCTAACTCCAGAGATGTTACCTTGTCATCGGTCAGGATGAAGATGTACTGTTTGGACAATCTGTCCATGACTACAAGGATGGCAGTATGTTCGGAAGATGGAGGGAGTTGTTCAATGAAGTCCATGGAAATCAAATTCCATGGCTTCTCTGGAATGGGGAGTTGTTTCAGGAGCCCATAGGGTTTATGTCTAGGGACCTTGGCACATGCACAGGCTGTACAGGAGGAAATATAGTCTTTGACGAAGGTCTGGATGCCTAGCCATGTGTATTCACAGCAGATGAGTTCTAAGGTCTGGTTCTGTCTGAAGTGTCCAGAGAGCGAATGGTCATGTTTATATTGGAGGACTTGGAGGTGGAGGTCATCTGTGTCCGGGACGTAGATGTGATTATCTAGATGGAGGTAGTGTTAAGAGTGAACTGACTAAGTCCTGTGCAACTCCAGAACTCCAGAGTTGAGGCGAGTGGGGTGTTGGCTTCATCTTATGTGGTGCGTCCTTGTACTGTAATTGTGCCCTGGGATTTTGGGCGGAAGGGTTAGAAGTTCTGGGGATTTATGAGCACATAGTCCCTATCCCCCTCTTTGGAATAGACATCCCAGTGTCTAGTGAGGGAGTCAAGTTTTGCACCCAGGCGTCCAGGGCAGAAGTAAATGACCATATTGAACTGCGAGAGGAACTTTAACCACTGGGCTTGTTGCCAGGTCAGGAGTTTGGTGGTTGTGAAGTATTCCAAGTTCTTGTGGTCCGTGACTACATCAATTGGAGTTCTGGAGTCTTCAAGATAGTGCTGCCAAGTCTGGAAGGACTCGTGGATGGCAAGCAATTCCTTGTCATGGGTGTAATAGTTGAGTTTGGGAGCGGAGAGGGTTTGGGAGTAGAAAGCTACTGGGTGAATTTCATCATCTGGACATTGGATAGAAAGAATGCTGGCAATGGCATAGTCAGAAGTGTCTGTCTCGACAATCATAGGGGAGTCGGGGATCCAATGGGATAGGATAGGGGTAGAGGTGAAAGCGTCCTTAAGGCGCTGGAAAGCAGAGTGACAGGTGTCATCGAAATTCCATGGAGTACCCTTTCAGGTGAGGCGGGTGAATAGAACAACAAGTCCGGAGTAGTTGGTGATGAATCTCTGGTAGAAATTAGCAAATCTGAGGAAAGATTGTATATCTTGAATCTTCCGGGGTTCGGGCCAATCAATGATGGCCTTCACCTTTTCTAGAGACATGGAAAGTCCAGTCAGAGAAAGTCGATATCTGAGATATTCAGTGGAGTTGGTGTGGAATTCACATTTTTTGGGTTTGGCATAAAGTCCGTGTTTTCAGAGACGCCAGAGTACTTCCCAGACATGCTCTTCATGTTTCGTGTGGTCTTCGGAAAAGATGAGGATATTGTCCAAATAGACAATGATGGAGATGTCAAGGAGATCAGTGAAAATGGAGTTGATGAACTGTTGGAAAGCCGCAGGGGCATTGGTAAGACCAAATGGCATGACAAGCCATTCGAACAATCCATAGCACGTCCAGAAGAATGTCTTCCATTTATCTCTGGTGGCAATGCAAACTAGATGGTAGGCATGCCAGAGATTGAACTTGATGTAAATCCGAGCATGGCTTGGAGCATCTAGGAGGTTAGAGATGCAGGGGAGTGGATAGTGATCCTTCTTTGTGATCTTGTTAAGTCTGCGGAAATCTACACAAAGGCAGAGTGAACTATCCTTCTTGCAGACGAAGAGTACTGGAGCGGCATAAGCAGAGTTGGATGGGCAGATGAATTCCATGGAGAGGTGTTTGTCAAGAAATACTCAGAGGGACTTGAGTTCAGATGTGGAGAGGGAATAGATAGTTCCTATTGGCAGAGATGCCCCTTCTTCCAATTCAATCTTCAGGTCAAATTCGTGGTGTGGGGCAAGCTTGGATGCCTTGCCCTTGCTAAATACATCTGTGAAATCATGATACTCCAGAGGAACTCTGGAGAGATCGACTGGTTCAGAGTTGGCAGAAATAGAGTGAAGATTGCTCTCTTGTAGGCCGAGTGACAGAGCAAACTTCACTAAGCCCTTGAGACAACAGGCAAGTGCAAAGGCAGATATACTAATGAGTGCAATAGATGGTGCCTTGCAGTTATAGGTATGTGGTGAATCAGGGTCGAAGTCAGCCAAAGGAATGAGTTCCAAGGGCTGCAAAGTTAAGCTCAGGTTTACTAGCATGGAATACTCAGATGCTTGGAACAAGATACTGCTCATAACCCAATCAATCAACAGATTGTAGTGGGCGAGCCAGTTGTGTCCTAGAACAATAGAACAAGAACCATCTAGCGGAGTGACATAAAATGTCATCAGAGTGATATCACCAGTCAAAAAACGGACAGAGAGGTCAATGGCTTGAGTCACAGAGGAATTTGAGGTGCCATCAAACAAACAAAGGGATAGCGGGGGGACGAAGTAGGCTGAAAGTCCGTTCTTCTTCACAAATGTCGAATCTATAAAGGAATTGGAGAAGCCGGAGTCTATTAACACAGGGAAAGGAGGGATGTTCTGGGAGACTAGGGAGATAAAGGGTAGGAGTGATTTTAGAGTTGAGAGAGTGGACGTGTTGAGTTAGATCTCCTTGGGTACATGGGAAGAGGCAACACAACCTCTAATCTGTGTGGAGTCATGGAGGTCACAGACTATTTTTTTGCCTCAGTGGAGGCCTCTGGTTTGGTTTCTGGAGTTTCAATCTTGGCAGTGCAACTATGGATGCTAAGGAAAAGGAAGCTAGGGGATTTGGCAAGGTTGCCGATGTCCATGAGCTTTTCCATGTGCATGCCAGGTGTAGGGGACTGTGGAGGTAGGCGCACTTGAGATATGGGAGAAGTGCTCTGACCAGCGGAGAAGCTAAGAAACTGTTCGACAAGGTCAGGGGCACAACAGTTGCTGCTTAAGGCATTGAGAGGGTTCTCAATAGCCCTTGCACATGACCATGTCATGCGGATTGACATGATTGGGGATTCTGATGCAAGTGTAAGTTTAAATATACTATTAAGAGTAAACAGATGGACTTCTGTGCAACTCTGGAACTCTGGAGTTGAGGCAAGTGGGGTGTTGGCTTTACCTTATGTGGTGCACCCTTGCAATGGAATCGAGCCCTGGGATTTCGGGTGGAAGGGTTGGAGGTTGGCAATTGGAGGGCCAGAGGTCAGAAGGTCAGGGGTCAGAGGGTCAGGGGTCAAAGAGAGGATGTCAAGCCCTCAAAAGGGGTCATAGGGAGAGGATCAGGAGTTGGTTGTCAATGTTGATATTCGAACTGAGATCTACAGGCAGTAGACTACAGAGTTTATATACAGAGGGAAAACTGGATGACTAAGTCCGGAGTCAGAATGAAGTATGTACCGGAAGTGTCAAGTGTTGGCTCTACTGAGTTGGAGCCTTAGGATCATGCTCTGAGTGAGCAATGACATCGAAGTAGTTCTAATACTGAAGAATGAAGCATAAGAGAGTATGAGTAGTCTGGAAGAACGGGAATGGAGGCAAATGGAAGACAGAAGTCAGAGGAATTTACTAATGTAAGTACAAAAGAAATGAACGGAGCGGAAGATAGGAAATAGTCCAGAGTTATACTGGTGTTCGTCTAGAAATGTCCAGAGTTGGCTTTTGAAGCCTGGGAAATGGCAGTCCTTGATATTATTGCTGAGCTAGAGCTATTTCATCAAGGAGGAGGCTATAGATGGAGTTGAGGTCAATGGAGTATTCTCAGGCTAGGGTAAAGGTGAGGTCACATTTAGGATAGATAGAGATATTTGGATAATAACCTTTATTGGCAAAGAATAGAGAGACACCAGTGGTAGCATTTGGAGCATTGTTATAAGTGAACTCCATGAGGGACAGGAGCTCAGACCAGTTATCTTGCTGGTAGTTGCAATAAATCTAAAGGTACTATTCTAGGGTCTGGTTCATTTGCTCTGTTTGTCCATCACCCTCTAGGTGATATTCAGAGATAAAGTAAAGTTGGATATTTAGGGCTTTCCTAAGTAAGTGAAAGAAGTAGGAGATGAACTCCAAGCCTCAATCAGAGGTAATATGCATGAAAACTCCATGTTTGAAGAATACATGGAGCAGAAAAAGTTTTGCTAACTTTGGAGATGTCACCTTGTTGTCAGTCAAGATAAAGATGCACTATTTGGACAATCTGTCCATGACAACAGAGATGGCAGTATATCTAGAGAATAGAGGGAGTTGTTCAATAAAGTCCATGGAGACTGAATTTCATGGCTTCTCTAGAATAGGAAGTTGTTTTAGGAGCCCATAGGGCTTATGTCTGGGGATTTTAGCACAGGCACAGGCTATGCAGGAGGAAACATAGTCTTTGACAAAAGTTTAAATGCCTGGCCAGGTATATTCATGATGGATGAGCTCTAAGGTCTGGTTCTATCTAAAGTGTCTGGAGAGTAGATTGTCATGTTTATACCAGAGGACTTAGAGGCAGAGATTATCTATGTCTGGGATATAGATGCAATTGTCTAGATGGAGGAAGCCTTTGAAGTCTATGGTCTAGCAGAAGTCAGGAGATTCAAAAGTGGACATGTGTGCAGATGCTAAGGGATTAGAGGGGAGTATGAATAGGATGTTTCTATGAAGGAACTTGATGTTGAACAACATGCTAGCCTGAAGGACCAGAGTAGCCAAAATCATTGCCCTAAGAGATGACACAAGCTGTTCTTGGGTAAATATGGGATGAAGATTCTGGGAATTTATGAGTGCATAGTCTTTATCCTCTTCTTTGGGATAGATATCCCAGTGTCTAGTGAGGGAGTTAAGTCTTGCACTCAGGTGTCTAGGGCAGAAGCAGATAACCATATTGAACTGTGAGAGGAACTCTGACCACTATGCTTGATACCAGGTCAGAAGTTTGGTGGTTGCAAAGTATTCCAAGTTCTTGTGGTCCATGACTACATCAATTGGAGTTCCAGAGCCTTTAAGGTAGTGCTGCCAAGTCCAGAAGGACTTATGAATGGCTAGCAATTCCTTGTCATGGGTATCATAGTTGAGTTTGGGAGCGGAAAGAATATGGGAATAAAAAGCTACAGGGTGAATTTTACCATCCAGACATCAAATGGAAAAAATACCAGTGATGGTATAGTTGGAGGCATCTGTCTCAACAATTAAAGGGAAGTCAGGAATTCAATGGAATAGAATGGGGGCAGAGATGAAAGTATTCTTAAGGTACTGGAAAGTGGAGTAGCAGGTATCATTGAAATTCCATAAAGTACCCTTTCAGGTGAGATAGGTGAGCAAAACAATGAGTTTGGAGTAGTCAGCAATGAATCTCTGGTAGAAATTAGGGAATTCAAGAAAAGACTATATATCTTGGACCTTTTGTGGCTTGGGCCAATTGTTATATCCTGGGCTTCAAAAGCCAACTCTGGATCTTCCAGACAAACACTGGTATAACTCCAGACTATTTTCTGTCTTCCACTCTGTTCATTTCTTCTGGACTTACATTAGTAAATTCCTCTGACTTCTGACTTCCATTTGCCTCTATTCCTGTTCTTCCGGACTACTTATGCTTCATCCTTTAGTACTAGAACTACTCCAATGTCATTGCTCTCTCAGAGCATGATCCTGAGGCTCCAACTCAGTAAAGCCAACATTTGACACTTCCAGTACATACTTCATTTTGACTTCGGACTTAGTTATCCAGTTTTCTCTCTGTATATAAACTCTGTAGTCTACTGCCTGTAGACCTCAGTTCGAATATCAACATAGACTATCAACATAGATGACTGAGTCTATCTCCCTCTCATTCTCCTATGACCTTTGTTGAGGGCTTGATGCCCTCTCTCCTTCCTCTGACCCTTCTCTCTCTGACCCTCCTCTCTCTGACCCTCCTCCCTTCGACCCTTCTCCCTCCAACCCTTAGACCTTCAACCCTCAGACCTCCAACTCTCAGACCTCCAACCCTCAAACCTCCAACCCTCAGACCTCCAACCCTCAGACCTCTAACCTCGAACCCTCAGCCCGAAATTCTAGGGCACAATTCCATTGTAAAAGCACATCACATAAGGTAAAGCCAATGACCTGCTCACCTCAACTCCAGAGTTCTGGAGTTGTGCAGGACTTAGTTAGTCCAGTCTTAATAGTATATTTGAACTGACACTTGCATTGGAATCCCCAACCATGTCGATCCACATGACATGGTCACATGCAAGGGCTATCAAGAACTCTCTCAACACCTTAAGTAGCAACTGTCATGCCCCTGACCTTGTCAAACAGTTTTTTAGCTTCTTTGCTCATCAGCACACTCCATCCATGTCTCATATGCACCAGCCTCTGCAATCCCCTTTACTCAGAGCACACATTGAAGAGCTCATGGATATCAGCAACCCTATTAACCCCCCTAGCTTTCACACTTCTAGCATCTGTGTCAATTTGGTAGATCCAGACAGACCTGGAGATGATCCCCCTAGTGACTCTAACCTCCCAGCAGATGACCTTGACTCTGATTCATCTAACGAAGAAAAACACATCCCGTGAGACACGCTTGCTAATCTAGCAAGTGCTATCTGGATCCTTGCCTGCTCTTCAAGAAAGAAATCCTCTGAACTCTTGCAATGGACAAAAGTCTGGGAACCAGACCAGTTTGACAAAACAGATCCCCACAAACTCTAGGTTTTCCTAGTCCAATGCGAATTAAACTTCCAAAACTATCTGAAAGCCTTTGTTTCCAACCACACCAAGGTTACATTTGCCCAATTGTATCTAAAGGGAATAGCACTAGAATGGTTAGAACTGGACCTCCTCCAGATGGAAAACCCCACACTTCGTCCCTTCTGGATGGACAATTTCAAAAAGTTTATCCTAGAGTTATAGACCAACTTTGGACCGCATGACCCCATCAGAGATGCAGAGCACCAACTAGATCACTTGACGATGAAGGATGGTCAAAGGATTAACAGATATGTGGTGGAATTTAATAGGATAGCTTTGCAAGTCTGGGGCTATGGAGAAGGTGCTCTCCAGCACCATTTCTACAACAGCCTTCTGGACCACATCAAAGATGAAATCTCGCGAGTTGGCAACCTCCCCACACTCTTTGAACTCCGCCAACTCACCCATGCAATTGACATGCACTATTGGGAATGCAAGTCCGAGATTAACTGCCAGGCGAAGTCTCCCCATAACATTTCCAAGATATCCAACAAAAACCACACCTTATCCACTGGCACCTCCGGTACCTCCAAGGATTTCTAAGGGAAGTCTGCCAGCACTTCCAACAACTCTGGAGCCTTTGCTTCTCCTAAACTGGACTTGTCATCCAAGCTCGGGAAGAATGGTAAGCTCACTGCAGCTGAATGCAAGTGCCGCTTCGACAACAATCTTTGCATGTTCTGCAGCCAAGCAAGACACAAGGCTAAGAAATGCCTGAAGTCTTCCTCCCACTTAACCAAAGGCCACGTCACCATGACTGAAACTCCGAAAACTAAACCGGAGATCTCCACCAAGGCAAAAAAATAGTCCACAACCTCTGTGACTTTGCACAAACTGGAGGTTGCATTGTCTCTTCCTGTGTACCCAAGGAGATCCAGCTCAATGTGTCTGCTCTCTCAAATCTGAAATCACTCCTACCCTCCATCTCTCTAGTCTCCCAGAACATCCCTCCTTTCCCCATATTAATAGACTTTGACTCCTCCGATTTCTTCATAGATTTGACATTTGTGAAGAAGAATGGACTTTCAGCCTACTCTATCCCTCTGCTATCCCTCTGTTTGTTTGATGGCACCTCAAATTCCTCTGTGACTCAAGCCATTGATCTCTCTGTCCGTTTTTTGACTGGTAAGATCACTCCAACAACATTTTATGTCACTCTGCTAGATGGTTCTTGTTCTATTGTTCTAGGACACAACTGGCTCACCCACTACAATCCATTGATTGATTGGGTTATGAGCAGTATCTCATTCTGAGCATCTGAGCATCCCATGCTAGTAAACCCAAGCTCAACTTCACAGCTCTCAGAACTCATTCCTTTGGCTAAATCCAATCCCAATTCACCATGTATCTATGACTACAAGACACCATCTATTGCACTCATTAGTGTACCTGCCTTCACACTCACCTGTTGTCTCGAGAGCTCCATGCAGTTCACTTTGTCACTTTGCCCTCAGAAGAGCAATCTTCACTTCATTTCCATTGACTCTGATCCAGTCAATCTCTCTGGAGTCCCTCTGGAGTATCATGATTTCACAGATGTATTTAGCAAGGGCAAGGCATCCAAGCTTGCCTCACACCACGAATTCGACCTAAAGATTGAATTGGAAGGAGTATCTCAGCCAATAGGTACTATCTATTCCCTCTCCATATCCAAACTCAAGTCTCTCTGAGTGTTTCTTGACGAACACCTCTCCATGGGATTTATTTGCCCATCTCACTCTGCTCATGCTGCTCTAGTACTCTTCGTCCACAAGAAGAACAGTTCACTTTGTCTTTGTGTAGATTTCCACAGACTCAATAAGATCACGAAGAAGGACCACTACTCACTCCCCCGCATCTCCAACCTCCTAGATACTCCAAGCCACACTTGGATTTACACCAAGCTTGATCTCCAGCATGCATACTACCTAGTTCGCATTGCTGCCGGAAATGAGTGGAAGATATCCTTCCGGACACACTACAGATCATTTGAATGGCTTATCATGCCATTTGGTCTTACCAATGCCCCTGCAGCCTTCCAGCAGTTTATCAACTCCATCTTCACAGATCTCCTCGACATCTCTGCCATCGTCTATTTGAATGATATCCTCATCTTCTTCAAAGACTGCGCAAAACATGAAGAGTATGCCTGGGAAGTACTCCAGCATCTCCAAAAACATGAACTTTATTCCAAACCTGAAAAATGTGAATTCCACACTGACTTCACAGATATTGACTCTCTTCAACTGGACTTTCCATGTCTCTAGAAAAGGTAAAGGCCATCATTGATTGGCCCAAACCCTAGAAGGTCCAAGATATATAGTCTTTCCTTGGATTCGCTAATTTCTACCAAAGATTCATTGCCAACTACTCTGGGCTTGTTGTTCTGCTTACCTGCCTCACTATCATATCCCAGACTTCAAAAGCCTTGGAGATGCAGGGAAGTGGATAGTGATCCTTCTTTGTGATTTTGTTAAGTTTGTGGAAATCTATAGAAAGATGGAGTGAACCATCCTTCTTGTAGATGAAGAGTACCAGAGTGGCATAAGTGAAGGTGAACAGGTGGATGAATCCCATGGAAAGGTGTTTGTCAAGGAATACTTGGAGAGACTCAAGTTCAGATGTGGATAGAGAATAGGTAGTACCTATTGGTAGGGATACTCCTTCCAATTCAATCTTTAGGTTGAATTTGTGGTGTGGGGCAAGCTTAGATGCCTTGCCTTTATTGAAAACATCTGCAAAATTGTGATATTCCAGGGGAACTCCAAAGAGATTGACTAGATCAGAGTTAATTGAGACAAAGCAGAGATTGCTCTCTTAAGGGCAGAGTGACAGAGCAAACTATACTCAGCCCTCAAGATGATAGGTGAGTGTGAAGGCAGGAGCACTAATAAGTGCAATGGATGGTACCTTGTGGTTATAGATATGTAGTGAATTAGAGTTAGAGTCAGCCAGAGGAATGAGTTCTGAGGACTGCAGAGTTAAGCTTGGGTTTGCTAGCATGGGATGCTTAGATGCTTAGAACGAGATACTGCTCATAACCCAATCAATCAACAGATTGTAGTGGGTGAGCCAGCTGTGTCCTAGAACAATAGAACAAGAACCATCTAGCAGAGTGACATAAAATGTTGTTGGAGTGATATTACCAGTCAAAAAATGAATGAAAAGATTGATGGCTTCAGTAATAGAGGAGTTCAAGGTGCCATTGAACAAACAGAGGGAAAGCAGGTGGACAGAGTAGGCTGAAAGTCTGTTCTTCTTCACAAATGTCAAATCTATGAAGAAATCAGAGGAGCCAGAGTCTATTAATGCAGGAAAAGAAAAGATGTTCTAAGAGACAAGGGAAACAGAGAGTAGAAGTGATTTTGGATCTAAGAGAGCAGACATGTTGAGTTGGATCTCCTTGGGTGCATGGGAAGAGGCAATACAACCTCTAGTCCATGTGGAGTCATAGAGATCATGGACTATTTTTTTTGCCTTGGCATAGACCTCCAGTTTGGTTTCCAGAGTTTTAGTTATTGCAGTGCAGTCTTTGGTTGAGCAGAAGAAAGAATTCAGGCATTCCTTAGCCTTGTGTCCTGCTTGGCTGTAGAACATGCAGAGATTACTGTCAAAGCAGTGCTTGCATTCAGCTGTAGTGAGCTTACCATCCTCCCTAAGCTTGGATGACAAGTCTGGTTTAGGAGAAGTGAAGACTCCAGAGTTGTTGGAAATGCTAGCAGACTTCCCTTGGGAGTCCTTGGAGATGCTGGAGGAGCCAGCAGACGAGGTGTGGGTTTTGTTGAATGTCTTGAAGATGTTGTAAGGGTGCTTTGCCTAGCAGTTAACCTCAGACTTGCACTTTCAATAGCACATGTCAATGGCATGGGCAAGTAGACAGAGTTCAGAGAGTATGGGGGGTTTGCTGACTCACAAGATTTCATCTTTAATGCAGTCTGGGAGATCATTGTAGAAATAGTGCCAGAGAGTATCTTCTCCATAGCCCTAGACTTGCAAAGCTATCCTGTTAAATTCCACCACATATCTATTAATTCTTTGACTATCCTTCATCATCAAGTAATCTAGTTGGTGCTCTGCATCTCCAATGGGGTTGTGTGGTCTGAAGTTGATCTGCAATTCCAGGACAAACTCCCTAAAGTCATCCATTCAAAGTAAATGGAGTATGAGGTCTTTCATCTGGAGAAAATCCAGTTCAAACCATTCTAGTGCTATTCCCTTTAGATATAACTGGGTGAATATGACCTTGGCATGGTTGGAGGCAAAGGCTTTTGGATGATTTTGGAAGTTTAATTCACATTGGACTAGGAAAACCTGAAGTTTACAGTGATCGATTCCATTAAACTGGTCTGGTTCCTGGACTTTTGTCCATTATGAGGGTTTAGAGAATTTCTTTCTTGAAGAGTAGACAAAGACCTGGATAGCACTTGCCAGGTTAGTGAGTGTGTCTCATGGGATGTGTTCTTTTTCATCAGATGAATCAGGGTCAAAATCATTTGCTGGGAAATCAGAGTTACTAGAAAGATCATCTCCAGGTCCATCTGGATCTACCAGATTGACATGAATGCTAGAAGTGTAAAAGCTAGGGAGATTGGCAGGGTTGCCGATGTCCATGAGCTCTTCAATGTGCACTCCAGGTAACAGAGATTGTGAAAGCCAGTGTGCTTGAGATGCAGACAGAGTATGCTAACAAGCAGAAAAGCTAAGAAACTATTCAACAAGATCAGAGGCTCAACAACTGCTGCTTAAGGCATTGAGAGGGTTATTGATTTCTCTTGCACAGAACTGTGTCATGTGGATTGACATGGTTGGGGATTCTAATGCAAGTGTAAGTTCGAATATACTGTTAAGACTAAATGAACAGACTCCTGTATAACTCTGGAACTTCAGAGTTGGTCTGATGGGGCATTGGCTTTATCTTATGTGGTATACCCTTGCAAAGGAATTGTGCCCCAGGATTTCAAATAGGGGTTGGAGATCAAAGGTTAAAAGACCAAAGGTTAGAGAGTCAAAGATTAGAGGATTGAAGATCAGAGAAAAGAGGGTATCAAGCCCCCAATGGAGATCATAGGAGAACAAGAGAAAGATGGAGTCATCAGACTCAGTTGTCTATGTTAATATTCAAACTGAGGTCTATAGATAGTTAACTATAGAGCTTATATATGAAGGGAAAACTGGATAACTAAGTCTGGAGTTGGAATAAAGTATATACCAGAAGTGTCAAGTGTTGGCTCTACTGAGTTAAAGTCTCAGGATCATACTCTGAGTGAGCACTGACATTGGAGTTGTGTTAATGCTGAAGGATAAAGCATAAGGAAGTATGAGTAGTCTAGAAGAATGGGAATGGAGGCAATAAGAAACAGGAGTTATAGGAATTTACTAATGTCAGTTTGGGCAAAGTGAATGGAGAAATGCAGAAAGGAGTCTAGAATTATGCCCAGAGTGTTTGAAGTTGGCCTTTGAGGCCCAGATATGACAGACTCTATTGATTAATTATTTCCTTACATTCCATTTCTCACTTAGACATCTTTGATACCAGTACTTATCTAGGAGCATAGCTCTGAGGCTATACTCTGGAATCATTTTTCCTCTAACCTCTCTGGTATATACTTTTTTCTGATTTTAAACTTAGTCATTTGATTCTTCTCCATATATAAACTCTATACTTTATATTATATCTTCTCAGTTCAAATATCAATATAACTATCCCTCTAGAACTTAAAGTTCTCCTGATTAGACTTCTTAAGTCATTGCACAACTTAAGCTTTGATCCATTTCCAACCTCTGATCCTTCATCTGTAAATCCAGGACACAAATCCTTTGCAAGGGTGCACCACATAAGGTAAAGTTGTTAAGACTAAAAGAATAGACTCCTGTGCAACTCCAGAACTCCAGAGTTGAGGCAAACAGGAGGTTGGCTTCACCTTATGTGGTGTGCCCTTGCAATGGAATCGTGCCCCAGGATTTCGGGTGGAAGGTTGAAGATCTGAGATCTGAGGTTTGGAGATCTGAGATCTGAGGTCCAGAGATCTGAGGTCTAGAGGTCTGAGGTCCGGAGATCTAAGGGTTAGAGATCTGAGGGTTGGAGGTCTAAGGGTTAGAGGTCTGAGGGTTAGAGATCTGAGGGTTGGAGATCTGAGGGTCAAAGGTCTGAGGGTTAGAGGTCTGAGGATTAGAGATCTGAGGGTTAGAGGTCTGAGGGTTAGAGATCTGAGGGTCAGAGGTCTGAGGGTTAGAGGTCTGAGGATTAGAGGTCTGAGGGTTAGAGGTCTGAGAGTTAGAGATCTGAGGGTCAGAGGTCTGAGGGTTAGAGGTCTGAGGGTTGGAGGTCTGAGAGTTAGAGGTCTGAGGGTTGGAGGTCTGAGGGATAGAGGTCTGAGAGTTGGAGGTCTGAGGGTTAGAGGTCTGAGAGTTGGAGGTCTGAGGGTTAGAGGTCTGAGAGTTGGAGGTCTGAGGGTTAGAGGTCTGAGGGTTGAAGATCTGAGGGTCAGAGGTCTGAGGGTTGAAGATCTAAGGGTTAGAGGTCTGAGGGTTGGAGGTCTGAGGGTTAGAGGTCTGAGGGTTGGAGGTCTGAGGGTTAGAGGTCTGAGGGTCAGAGGTCTGAGGGTCAGAGGTCTGAGGGTCAGAGATTTGAGGGTCAGAGGGAAGAGAGAGGGCATCAAGCCCTCAATGAAGGTCACAGAAGAAGGAGAGAAAGATAGACTTAGTCATCTATGTCAATATTCGAACTGAGGTCTATAGACAGTAGACTACAGAGTTTATATATGGAGGGAAAACTGGATGACTAAGTCTGGAGTTGAAATAAAGTATGTACTGAAAGTGTCAAATGTTGGCTCTACTAAGTCAGAGCCTCAGGATCATGCTCTGAGTAAGCAATGACATTGGAGTAGTTCTAATACTGAAGGATAAAGCATAAGGGAATATGAGTAGTCCAGAAGAATGGGAACGGAGACAAATGGAAGACAAAAGTCAGAGAAATTTACTAATGTAAGTCTGGAAGAAATGAATAGAGCGGAAGACAGGAAATAGTCCGGAGTTATACCGATGTTCATCCAGAAGGTCCAGAGTTGGCTTTTGAAGTCTGGGATATGACAAAAGCCAAAGTTCTATCCCCTTTAACCTAACTCTAAAGTTTCACAGTTGCCACTGAAGTTTATTTACCTATCTAGCCTCAATAGTTTAACATGACTTTAAGTAAGTTAGCTAAGTATATGGAACCTAATGGAACAAGAAGGAATAATGAGATAAGATGAAAAGACAACAATAATCACCAAGCATGTAGCTAGTTAGGGAAGATGAGACATAAAATTAGAAGTTAAGAGAAAGTCAAGTGAGGAAACAAGCTTGAACAACATGAAGGCTTGTGCCTATAAGATGAGTAACCAGGACTCAGTAGAACATGGGTTAAAAGAAGAGATAGCAGAAGGATGAATAAGAAGAAGGAAAATACCAGGGCAAAGAAGAAAAACTATAATACACTTACATTATAGTAGTGCTAGTGTTAAGCTAAATGCAATGGTAGTGATCAAGAGTCAATATTCAAACTCAGCATCTGAGTTTGATCTTATATAGTACAATAAGTACTTATATAATCTACAAATATGAAGGCTGAGTGCCATAGTCACACGACTGTTAACATGCTCTTTTAACATTTACTAAATCCTCTAGTCTTACTCTTGCTATCAGTCCTCTTTCCAGTGACTGTGGATCTTTGCCTAGTTCTACTCCAATAGGCATTCTCATTTACTTACTTATTAATTTGTTGGTCATATACCTCTTTCTTTGTCCCATTTAATCTTTATATAAAAGCAATTAAACTTATCATTTATATTACCATCACTATGTGCATCTTGTTTGACCATCACTGCATTCCCTATCCTCATAACCTTCCTTTGGAGATGTTAATAACCATGTCTGTGCCTTTTCCTAGCATCTGGTCTTCACACTACCCTTCAAAAGTTCAACTTCAATGATTGGCATGCTAGTACCTCATATATCACACCAACACCAATGCTAATTACTTCAGATCCTCATCCAACATGCTAAAAATGGTTCTTTTTATCACCATGTGTTCCCTATGTTGAATGAGCATGTTACTATCATGTGACTGTGGTACTCAACCTCTATATTAGTAGATTACCAAATGTAGTAATCATGTGACAAGCTGTAGACTATCACTACTTAAGATCAAATTTAGCACTGAGTTTGAATAATACTCTTGACCTCTAACCACAACCATTACTCTAAATACCACCTTAAGTACTAACAACAATATAAGTGCTAGTGTACAGAAGCATAGTACCTGTGGTTTCTACAGGTTATGAGCCCTGGTTGACACTGAGTTGATTGAGCTTGAAAAGGCTCTTATCACTCTTGATACTAGGCTCACTGTTCTTTGAGCATGCTGAAATGCTGCTCATTGAAGGGCTAGTCTCCTTTGATGACTACATCAACACTGTTGCTTTAGTGCATGTGTTTAATTGTCATTGGGAGTATTTACCCCTTGGGGAACCTATGCTAGTATGCCCTATTGTTGAAGCTCAGATTGACTAACATTCTTTTAGAGCTATATCTTCTTCTTCAAGCTCCAAGGATGTTTGCATCCCTATCTTTACCAGATCAAATTGGCACACCTGGTGGTCTATTATTCAGGTCTACCTCAAGTCTCAAGAATGCTTGTGAATCTAGTTGATCTCCAAGCCCATCTTCATTTGACGTCAAGTTGATTTTATTGGCTTCACACTAATGTGTCACATCAAGACACAATCAACCATTGAATAGTGTGGCACAAGGTGAATGACATGGCAGTTGGTACTATCCAGCTCTATATGACAGACTCTCTTCATCAAAAGTTTAGCCATCCCAATGCCTCAGATTTTATTACAGCCCTTTAAGCTGAATTTGATGTCAAGTTGATTTCATTGGCTTATTTGCTCTTCAAAGAGCTTCTCGACATTCAAATCCCTCCCAATTTGCATCCAGCTCCAGTCTTGAACAAGGTTGACACCCTCTTTACTTAGCTCACCACAGCTAACTACAATTTTCCAGACAAGGTCCAGGCCATGCTACTATTGGCAAAGCTCCCTGCTTCTATGCAGGTTATAGCTCAAATGCTAACAAGCAAGAAGAACTCGAAAAGTAAATCCATGGATCCAACAATGGCAAAAATTTATTCTGCCATTGTCCTTGCCTGGGAGCAGCATGCTTTTACCAAAGGCAAAGAGTCTTAACAGGCTAACAAGATCTTGGCGGTGAAGCCAAAGGGCACCAAGCCCAAATTCTCCTAGTAGTAGAAATCTGCTGTCTCCTTATCTAATGATAAGTTAAAGTAGTGGAAAGCTCACAAGGAAAAAAAGGGCAAGGGTAAGTCCTAGGCCATCAACACTGCTAAAGTTTTGTCTTTTGCAATTGTCACCCCCCTCTACATTCACACTACCAGTCCAGCACTAACACCTGACCCACATCTTCTTGCTTACCAAAGTGCACAACTTTACCAAGGATCTTATGGCCCACCTATGAATATCCACATTCAACAGGCTTTTTCTCTTGCAAACCATTTGGGCATTCAGCCCTTCATAGAAATGGTTCACACACTCAATGCCACCATTATGACTAGCGACTACTCTCTTGCTAAAGCCAGCATAGAAGAGCTTTCCCCAATGCTGTCATATCCAGACCTCAAAGCCCAATTTCGGACACTCTGGACATACTCCAGTGTAACTCCGGACTCTTTTCTGCTTTTCTCTCTTGTTTACTTTGCCCAGACTGACATTAGTAAATTCCTATGACTTCCGTTTCTCATTTGCCTCCATTCCCATAGTTCCGAACTACACATGCTTTATCCTTCGGTATTAGAACTACTCCAATGTCATTGCTCACTCAGAGCATGATCCTAAGGCTTCAACTCAGTAGAGCCAACACTTGACACTTCCAGTATATACTTCATTCCAACTCCGGACTTAGTCATCCAGTTTTCCCTCTATATATAAACTCTGTAGTCTACTGCCTGTAGACCTTAGTTTGAATATCAACATTGATGACCAACTCCTGATCCTCTCCCTGTGATCCCTTCTGAGGGCTTGACATCCTCTCTTTGACCTTTAACTCTCTGATCTCTGATCTTCTAATCTCTGGCCCTCTGACCTCCAATCTCTGACCCTTCCGCCCAAAATCCTGGGGCTCAATTCTGTTGCAAGGGCACACCACATAAGGTGAAGCCAATGCCCCGCTTGCCTCAACTCCAGAGTTCTGGAGTTGCACAGGAGTCCATCTGTTCACTCTTAACAAATGCCCATGGAGCCAGTAGTAATGCTCCTGACTATTGGACCTGATCAATGAGTTGAGGATCCATTTGGGTTCTTCTCTTGAGTCTTGGGACCTGGATTCAGAAGCTGAGGCACTGCTCAACAAAAAGAGAAAGCAATCTAGACACAACAAGAGAAAGTGAGAGATCACTCCCACCCCTGTCCAGACTTGGGACATCAATGATTTCATTGACATATATGGGTCAGATATTGAGGGTGAGATAGCCAACACTATGGGACTGGAGCCGGTTGGCCTGGTCATTACCAATTTTAACATGTCATACGTCCATCACTCTTCTACTTGAATCGAGGTTGACAATGAATTGCTTGAACTTTTAGTTTGTGATTTGCCTCCTTCATGTACATTTGTAGATAGTGCACACTCTGCATGTACAGTAGAAGCACAGCAGGACATTCTAGATAGCCATATTCTAGTTGCTGCTCCCATCTCAGACTTAAAGTGTGTCTGTAAGTCAAGTGACTACAAGTGCAAAGGACATAACAAAGGTTTCAAAGACCTTTGGATCCTTGATTCTGGTGCTTCAATGCACTTCACATCTCACAAGGAGGACTTTGTCAAATACAGAGTGCTGGATAAGAAAGACCACATCCCTATGTCTACTACTACCTCTGTCATATCAGTTATAGGGCTTGGATGAGTACTTGTATAGTGGATCGACAGCTTAGGCTGAGATCAGATCTTATCACTACATAATGTTGGACATCTACCTGATTCAGAGGTCTGCCTTGTCTCAATGGGCAAGCTATTTTCGAATGGCACTTATGTTGAGGGAGTTGGATCTAAGATTTAAATGCTATATGGAGATGGCAAAATTCTCACCAAATTTATGGCTGGTAGGATGGGTCCTACTTTGTATATGATTCCAGCCATGAACATAAGTCCATGATAACTTGATTTTTGTCATTCAACATCATATATAAAAGATTTGGACATCCCTCTAAAGACATCCTATGTCAGGCTAAGAAGCACACTATTGGCTTCCCTAATATCTTGATCCCATCCGAGATGCCAGTATGCCCTGGTTATATTAAAGGCAAATTACCTTTGAGGAGTTTCCCTCCTATAGAGCATTGTACTACTAGAGCTTTTAAGCTCATGCACTCAGATCTTAAGTCCTTCCCTGTGGAGTCATATCATCACAATAAATATATAATTATGTTCCTGGACAACTATTCATCATATGCATGGACTGTTCCCATTAAAAAGAAGAATGATGCCTTGAGTGCTACTTGGTAATTTCTTAAGATGGTGAGCATCCAATATGAAGCCAGGATAAAGGAATGGATGTCCAATGCTGGGGAAGAATATAAATCCCAAGCATTTGACATGATGCTCAAGGAGGCAGGCATTACAATTTTTCAATCTACCCCTCATACTTCAATGCAAAATGGCAGAGTCGAAAGGCTCATGTGGACACTCTTCAACAAGTTAGAATCAATGCAGCATGATGCTTGTGCCCCTAACAGTTGGTTGGAGTTCTCATTTGCCCATGCCACACATATATATAACTGCATGCCAATTGCTCACATAAATGGCAAAATGTCTTTTGAGTTGATTGATCTGAGGGCAGGCACTCAATGTTAGCCACCTTAGGGTATGGGGCTGTGCTGCTTATGTACATGTCCCCCCTGAGACTCAATCCTTAAAGCTAGCCCCTAAAGTCGAGCTTATGATTCATATTGGTGTTACACCAGGCATAACATTGAATTATATTTTTATGAGAATGATCAACATAGTGTTTACTTCCACCCATGCCATTTTCAAGGAAGATAGATTCCTGAAGTGCATGAAAGTGAGAAATACCTTGAGATAAGAACCATCTGCCTTTGAGGATCAAGGTCCTTCTTATGACCCTAATCTACCTGGTCTCTTAGATGATCAACCTGGTCCAATGTTCTCTCCATCTTCACCTCCTACCTGTTTCCCCACTCCAGAGCCTTTACTGCCTTAAAGGCCAGTCACTTCACAAAAGCATCAGCCTCTAGCACTACCAGCTGTACTTCCTACTCTGCATTACTCTCAGCAAGAATGTTGTGTGCATACTCACTCTGATAACATATATAGTGACAACCAACACCCAGTTGAGCAATAGTAGGACTCAAATAGACTCGACCAATGGCATGACATAGTTGAAGAACCCAGACACTCATCACATCCAGCTGAACTAACTCCTAGAATGCCTGGTGAGATTCCTGACACTTCTGCACTGCAAGGCTCCCAATCCTCACAAGACAGAGAGTCATTCCCTTCCAATAAGGAGGTTGAGCATCTATGTCAGGAAGGGAGAGTAGGTTTAATCATGCATTTAATGTCAAAGGCCATACTCCATGGATTATCTTCTATAGAAATGAAGCCAATATGAGAGTGGACCTATCAGGACATTCTTAAACTCCCTTTAGCTAAATAGAAGGAGTGGAGAGCTGCCTATGAATAGAAGCTTAAAATGTTGTGTGAGCAACAAGTCTATGAACTAGTGGACATGCCCAAAGGGCATAAGATTATTGATAATCGCTGGGTCTTTGACATAAAAACTAATGGTTGCAAAAAGACACACCTTGTCATCAAAGATTTCACCTAGGTCAAGAGTATAGATTTCGACCAAATCTTCTCTCCAGTAGTGTGTTTTGAGACTGTGTAACTTATGCTTGCACTTTTCACACTCGAGAACTGGCATATCAAGGCACTTGATGTCCGATCAGCCTTCCTTTATGGAAAACTCACAAAGAAACTCTATATGAGACTGTTAAGAGTGAACTGACTAAGTCCTGCATAACTCCAGAACTCTGGAGTTGAGACAAATGGGGCATTGGCTTCACCTTATGTGATGTGCCCTTGCAATGGAATCGTGCCCTAGAATTTCGAGCAGAGAGTCGAAGGTCAAAGGTTCGGGATCTGGAGATCTGAGGTCCAGAGGTCTGAGAGTCTGAGGTCTGAGGTCTGGAGGTCTGAGAGTCGAAGGTCTGAGAGTCTGAGATCTGAGGTCCAGAGATCTGAGAATTGAGAGTTAAGGGTCTGAGGTCTAAGGTCCGGAGGTCTGAGAGTTGAAGGTCTGAGGGTTGAAGATCTGAGGGTCAAAGGTCTGAGGGTTGAAGGTCTGAGGGTTAGAGATCTGAGGGTTAAAAGAAAAAAAGAGGGCATCAAGCCCTCAATGAAGATCACAGGAGAACAAGAGAAAGGTAAACTCAGTCGTCTATGTCAATATTTGAACTAAGGTCTACAGGCAATAAACTACAGTGCTTTATATATGGGGGGAGAGCTAGATGACTAACTCTAGAGTTGGAGTAAAGTAAGTATCGAAAGTGTCAAGTGTTGACTCTACTAAGTTAGAGTCTCAGGATCATGCTCCGAGTGAGCAATGACATCAGAGTAGTTCTAATACTGAAGGATGAAGCATAAGAAAGTATGAGTAGTCTGGAAGAACAGGAACAGAGGCAAATGGAAGATGGAAGTCAGGAATTTACTAATGTAAGTCTGGAAGAAATAAATAGAGTGGAAGATAGGAAATAGTCTGGAGTTATACCAGTGTTCGTCCGAAAGATCCGGAGTTGGCTTTTAAAGCCCAGGATATAACAGAGACAACCCAATGGCTTTAAAGTCAAAGGCCAAGAGCACAAAGTCTATCAACTTTTATATGCTATTTATGGTCTTAAACAAGCAGCCATAGCATGGTAGGAGACCCTTAATGAGTCTATAAAGGATTTAGGCTTTAAAAGACTTAAGTCTAATGCTAGTCTATTCCTCTATCAGAAAAAGAATATGTCAATCATTGTTACCATTATCTATGTTGATGACACCATGTTCTATGGTCCATCCAAGGAGATTGTGAATGAGATTAATGCAAAGTTTATGAGTAAATGGGAATCACGTGATTTAGACATCCTCAAAGAGTACCTTTACATGCATATCCGATGATTAGGGAAGTTGATCTTAATTGATTAAAATGACTATCTGTCATATCCCGGGCTTCAAAAGCCAACTCTGGATCTTCCAGATGAACACTGGTATAACTCCGAACTATTTCCTGTCTTCCGCTTCATTCATTTCTTCCAGACTTACATTAGTAAATTCCTCTGACTTCCATTTTCCATTTGCCTCCGTTTCCATTCTTCCAGACTACTCATATTCCCTTATGCTTTATCCTTCAGTATTAGAACTACTCCAATGTCATTGCTCACTCAGAGCATGATCCTGAGGCTCCAACTCAGTAGAGCCAACACTTGACACTTCCAGTACATACTTCATTCCAACTCCAGACTTAGTCATTCAGTTTTCCCTCCATATATAAACTCTGTAGTCTACTACCTGTAGACCTTAGTTCAAATATCAACATAGATAACTGAGTCTATCTTCCTCTCATTCTCCTGTGACCTTCATTAAGGGCTTGACGCCCTCTCTCCTTTCTCTGACCCTTAGACCTCCAGACCTCAGACCTCCGGACCTCAGACCTCTGGATCTCAGATCTCCAGACCCCAGACCTCCAACCTCTGACCTTCTGCCCAAAATCCCAGGGCACAATTCCGTTACAAGGGCGTATCACATAAGGTAAAGCCAACATCCCATTTGTCTCAACTCCAGAGTTCTGGAGTTGTGTAGGAGTCCATTTGTTCAGTCTTAACACTATCTTCTGAAAGTTGTTAAGTGATTAACACCAGATCTACCCCAACTCCTTTGCCTGAGGGCTATTACCCTAAACTATGATCCCATTACTAGATGGTGATTGGTTCCCTACTGTACCTTTCTCTTGGTACACATCCAGATATTGCCTATGCTATTACAGCAATGGCAAAACACTCTGTGAATCCTTCATGAGATCATTTCAACAGGGCACTATATATTTGTTACTATCTAAATGGTACTTGTGACACAACCCTTGTTTATGATGGTGCATCTCAAATGAAATTAATCGCTTACATAGACTTAGATTGGGAATCTGATCCTAACACTAGGTGATCAACTACCAGATATGTAGTGAAACTTGCCAACATTGCCATAGCTTGGAAGACACATCAACAGAGTCAAGTAGCTTACTCCTCTACTGAAGCAGAATATGTTTTGCTCTCCAATTGTAGTCGCCAATTGATGTGGTTGAACTCTCTATTCAAAAAGCTCAGATATAATCTGAAACTAATTCCCCTATGTGATGACAATCAGGAATCTATATTCATGGCATCTAATCCAATTACTGAAAAGCCAAGCATATTGATATTCACTGGCATGGTATTCGAGAATTTGTTCATGAAAAGTTAATTGAGTTATTCTTTATTGAAGGCTTTGAGAACCCTGCCAATTTATTAACAAAGAATCTCAGTAGAGTAAAGTTTGTAAAATTCCAATCACAATATGGCCTTATCTACAGTGACACACAGTTCTAGTAAGTTGGTTCATTTTTATGATTTTCTATAACCATGTACAAATCATGGGGAAGTATTAAATGAGCATATTACTATCATGTGACTATGGTACTCAACCTCTATATTAGTAGATTACCAAATGTAGTAATCATGTGACAAGCTATAGGCTGTCACTACTTAAGATCAAACTCAACACTAAGTTTGAATAATACTCTTGACCTTCAACCACAACCATCACTCTAAATATCACCTTAAGCACTAACAACAATGTAAGTGCTAGTGTACAGAAGCATAGTACCTGTGGTTTCTACACCCCATGTGTTTCATCCAGCATGCCATTTCTAACACATCATTTAGGGTAATAGCATCATGCTCACCCATGAACTTGATCACTATGTATAAAGCAATTGAGCTTCACAACTGGCTCAAGTTCACCTTCAAGTATCTTGTTCCCATTGTTGTTGCTGCAAACACATCCTAACCCAATGTCGAGACCAACCTGACCTTGAATGTATGTC
>JBBPKC010000348.1:8799-24133 GCA_038089055.1 Tylopilus aff. balloui
TACTCCCCATTGCTCAAATGTTTTAAATGATCCTCTCGGTAGAAGTCAAGCATAAGCATTTGCTTTTCCTTGACAAATTTATCTTTACTGAGGTTCTTGATAAAGATGTCTGCTTTCTGTTCTCTAGTATTGATGTAATAGAGTTTGATGAAGCCATCTTGAACATATTTCCTAATATAGTGATATGGGATCTCAATGTGCTTCGTTCTTCCTTCTTGTACTAGGTTTGATGCTAAAATTATAGTACCTTGATTATTCATATATAGATGAAAGACAGGTAATGGGATCTTGATTTCTCCAAAAAGAATTTTGATCCATTTAAGTTGCTTTGCTGTTTCTGACATGCCAACATACTCTGCTTCTATGGAAGAAAGCATGATTTTTATCTGTCACCTGGATAGCCATGAAACTATCCCATCTGCAAGGAATATACAATACCCAGTAGTAGACTTTCTAGAGTCTATATCTTCTGCCCAGTTAGTGTCACTATATGCCAAGAAACTGGATTGGTTATTTCCTTTATAAGAAAGGCATAGATCTCTGGTGGTTGCCAGGTACCAGACAATATATAATGCCTATTTTAGATGTTCTTTGCTAGGATTGGTAGAGAACTGTGACATCTTTATTACTAAATAGGCAAGGTTAGGTCTTGTTCCAAGCATGATGCATAGCAATGATCTGATGATCGATTGATAGCGATTTTGAAGAGATGCTGTGGTTTCACTAGTGTATGAGTGTAGGTTATAGCTGGAGGAAAGAGAAACATATGCAGGTCGACATGTTTGCATGTCAAAGCATTCAATGACTTTTGCTACATAAAAGATCTGATCTAGTTTTATAGATCTATTTTTCCAATCTCAGGTTATTTAGATTCCCAAATATTCTTTGGCTTCTTCAAGATCTTAGCATTCCCATTGTTCCATGAATTGTTTCTTTTCTTCATGAGTAAGCTTCTATTATTTCCCATGAAGAGTACATCATCAACATAGATGAGCATTATAACAACATTGATGCCTTGAAAGAAAATATAGACTCTAGGATCTGAATGCATTCTAGTAAATCCCATCTTTAAAACAGAATTATGCATTGCTTTGTTCCATTGCAATGCAGCCTGTTTAAGCCCCATAGATGGCTTTCTTCAATTAGCAAACTTTTGTCTCCATATCTTTATAGATGAAACCTTCTGGTTGCATCATATAGATTTCTTTATCTGATTCTCTGAAGAGGAATGCTGTCTTCACATCTAGTGCTTCAATGTCCCAATCTTCTAGGGCTGCTAGTGCGAGTAGTATTCTTATAGTCTCAAATCTTGCAACTAGAGAAAAGGTTTTTTCAAAATCTATTCCAAAGATTTGAGTGAATCCCTTTATGACATATCTGGCTTTTCTTTGGCCATCACTCTTATGAGCGAATACCCATTTCCCTATGATAGACTTTTGTCCTTGAAGACTAGATCCCATACTTTCCTTTTGATCAAGGATTGATATCCCTCATTGCATACATTGATCCATAGCTTCTGTTGATCTCTTGGCAGTTTAAAAATATCTCGGTACTGTTTTGGAACATTGAATACTGGTACTGCCTTAGCTATCATGGCTTTAATGAAATGTATACTCACGACTCATATGCCATCTTCTATATTGGGATCTGGATCTAGATGTTATTCTGGTCATCTAGGTATCATATTTCCTTGTTCCTAAATCTCTTACTCAATCTTCACTGGTTTTCTATCTCCATAAAGATTCTCTGGTAGAAATTGTGGCTGTCTAATGCATTCCAATCTCTATAGTGTTAAGACTGGACTAATGAAGTCCTATGCAACTCTGGAACTCTGGAGTTGAGGCAAATGGGGTGTTTGAAGGTAATAGGAGAATGAGAGAAAGGTAGACTCGGTCGTCTATGTTGATATTCAAACTGAGATCTACAGGCAGTAAACTACAGAGTTTTATATATGGGAGGAGAGCTAGATGACTAACTCCAGAGTTAGAGTAAAGTAAGTACCAGAAGTGTCAAGTGTTGGCTCTACTGAGTCAGAGTCTCAGGATCATGCTCTAAGTGAGCAATGACATTGGGGTAGTTCTAATACCAAAGGATGAAACATAAGGAAGTATGAGTAAGTCTGGAAGAACAGAAATGGAGGCAAATGGAAGATGGAAGTAAAAGGAATTTACTAATATAAGTCTGGAAGAAATGAACAAAGCAGAAGACAGGAAATAGTCCGAAGTTATACTGGTATTCATTTAGAAGATCTAGAGTTGGCTTTTAAAGCCCAGGATATAATAGCTGTAGGTAGTACTCTTCAGGTTTGATGGTGGCATTAGACATGCCATTATCCTTATCTCCAGTTTGGTCTTCCCATCCCTGTTGCATTTCTTTCGAAACTTGATTTCCAGTGTACTCGAGGTATTTTTCTTCCATTTCTAAAAGTTTGAAGATCTCAGTAATATATCCAGAGGTTTCAGCTTTTGGTTCCATATTTAACAGTTCTTCCTGATTATCATCAATGTCAATGATTATGTTGGCATACTCAATTTCTTCTAAGAAATAAGCTTTTGCCTTTATCTTGCCTTTGCCTTTGTCTTTAGAGGCTTTCTATCTTATGCATCTCTCTGCTCTGTGGACATGATGTCCTTTCTGGGCAGGGTTTCTAGAGTTTGGTCTGGAACTTGATGTTTTCTGGTTTTTAAACTAGCATTGGTCAGAGAAATGTTCTTTTTCACAATGGGAACATCTTAGAGTGGTAGGTGCATTCTGGATTGCAGTAGTCCAGAATGCCTCAGCAGATTGTGCTGGTCCACTAGATAGTCTCTCCTATAAGAAGTGTGCATGAGACATATCAGTGAATTGATGGGTCCTTCTTTGGAGGTTTTTCTTCATCAAGATCTGGCTAGTAACCCCTTCAATGTTGAAGTGGGTAGCATCAAGGGTATGAACTGTGGTGAAAACCATATTCCTCCAGCTAGGAGGGAGTATGCACAGGAGGATCATAGAAGAAAGATCCTCTAGGATGTTGAGACCTATGGATTTAGCTTGACAGATCAGCATCATAAAGGCTAAGATCTGGAAAGAGATCTCCTTCCTATCATTGATCTTGAAGGAAACAATTTTCTTGAAGATCAAGAAATATCTGGTAACTTAGATGGGTTAGTATAAGTCCTGGAGTTTGGTCCATAGTCTGTGTGAGAGCAAAGTCTTTTCAGTGACTATGGGGACATTTTACATGAGAGCCACTGTTTTGACTTATGTAGCCTATGTAAGATACAGCATAGATGGCTGTATGAAGGAACCGATTGTTGCAGCTGCTTGGGAATCTTTAAATTCCCAGTCCAGTTTATTCATAGCAGCAGACCAAGCCAGTGTGCCATCAACAATGGTAGATAGAAATAGAAAAGTGAGGATGTTGCAAAGTTGAAGGGCCCATGTTGTATAGTTTGAGAGTCCCTTAAAAGTCTTGATACTCTTGGTGATTTTCATGCCAACTTTGAGAGTAGCAGCCATTTTCTACCAAGGGAATAGGTGTGCAAGTATGAAGAAATCTAACCACAATTTAAGATTATTAGCATCAGATAAGATCGAATGAAATGAATCAGAGTCAGAATCTTCTTTTTGATTCATGATCATATCACTTCCCTTGGGATATTCTAGTAGTGCCAAAACTTCTGCTTCTTCATGGGAATAATCATTTCCACAATGTTGCAAGATTTTGTTCTATCTCTTTTCATCTCCAATGGATTGATCAACTTTGGATATCATCTCAGACATTAAGTCTGGTTGATCTGTTAGCTTCTCATTGGTAAGACCAGATGTCCTCATAATGAGATAGGAGTTCCCTATTACGATCCACACTTGCTTGGGGAAGTAGTGATAGTTCTCATAAATATACTCTCCTTCCATGAAAGTTACTATATTACAAGATAGAAATGGAGTGAGATTATACTTGTACAAAAAGAGATCCATGTGGTCAATGACAGTGTGCTCTTTTCTTTGAAGGGAAATTGGTTTGAGATAGAATTGATACTACCCAAGTGGGCGCATGAGATCAGAGGCGTATGAAGCATCAAAGTATGATGGGAGTGACCATACAGTTGCCGGGGGTTGTGTTAAGACTGGGCTAACTAAGTTCTGTGCAACTCTGGAACTCCAAAGTTGAGGTGAATGGGACATTGGCTTCACCTTATGTGATGTGCCCTTGCAACAGAATCGTGCCCTGGGATTTCAGGCAGAGGGTTGGAGGTCAGGGGTCCAGAGATTTGAGGGTCAGAGGTTGGAGGTCTGGGGTTTAAAGGTTTAAGGTCCAGAGGTCTGAGGGTCAAAGGTCTGAGGGTTGGAGGTCTGAGGGTTGAAGGTCTGAGGGTTGGAGGTCTGAGGGTCGGAGGTCTGAGAGTCGGAGGTCTGAGGGTCGGAGGTCTGAGGGTCGAAGGTCTGAGGGTCAGAGGTCTGAGGGTTAGAGATCTAAGGGTTGGAGGTCTGAGGGTCAAAGGAAGAAGAGAGGGCATCAAGCCCTCAATGAAGGTCATAGAAAAATGAGAGGGAAATAGACTCGGTCATCTATGTTGATATTCGAACTAAGGTCTATAGGTAGTAAACTACAGTATTTTATATATGGGGGAAGAGCTAGATGACTAACTCTAGAGTCAGAGTAAAGTAAGTACCAGAAGTGTCAAGTGTTGGCTCTACTGAGTCAGAGTCTCAGGATCATGCTTTGAGTGAGCAATGACATTAGAGTAGTTCTAATACTGAAGGATAATGCATAAGGAAGTATGAGTAGTCTGGAAGAACAGGAATGAAGGCAAATGAAAGATGGAAGTCAAAGAAATTTACTAATGTAAGTCTGGAAGAAATGAATGGAGTGGAGGACAAGAAATAGTCTAGAGTTATACCAGTATTCATCTGGAAGATCCAGAGTTGGCTTTTGAAGCCTAGGATATGACAGGTTGGAGTAGTGTCCCAAGGTATAATTGAATTGCTTCTGTTAGGAGATAGTCAGAGTTCTTGTACTCTGTCCATTGCTTCTTAGCATATGGGCTCTGGTACTTGAGCCAGAGTGGCTTAGAGTCTGTTGATCTCTCTTCATATGTGATACCAGTGCTTGTGGTAGTATCCATAGACTTCCCAGTACCAGTTCCTATTCTCCATAAGTCCTTGGAAGTGCCTTAAGGAGTTATCATAGGCAAACTCCAGTATTGAGAGACATTCTCTTGTGAGCTTCTGGTTGTCCTGTAACCTGCGAACAGTATTAGTATACTATTCAAACCATGGGTTTCCTGCTTTAAAATCTTTCCGCCAAATGATCTCCAATGTCTGATATACTGAGGTGGTTGTTGATACATTCACATGCCTATCCCACTATGAAAATCTAACTCTGGGGTTTTGATTTTCTCTTCAGTTGGCGATTATGCAGGTTCATTTCCCTTGCATGATCTTTTTGTTAGTGTTAGGGAGCATGTAAGCCCAAACCCAGTCCTAATAGTTGAGGTCTACCAGTTCAAGTGCATAGACCTCCAGAGTTGAATCAAGTTAAGGGTACTCAATTTGAGGAACTAGAAATGGGTTATTGGCATCAAAAATGTTGGGAGCAAAGTACCAGTAAGCCTTATGAATATTGGTAAATGATCTTTGCTGCTGGTTGAGGATTGGATAGCCTGCGGTAGAGAGTGAGTATGGAGTTTGGTGATATGTCTGCATAGACCTTCTTGTTCTAAGAAGGATCCAATGAACTTACCATAGTACCATATTCCTGACATAAGAGGTGAGGCATCAGGTAGGGTCATTATTCTGGCATGATGGAGATTAAGCTTCATGATTATTGTATACTGGTAACTGTTTATTAGATCTATCTCCAGGTTGATATCTGTCATATCCTGGGCTTCAAAAGCCAACTCAGGATCTTTTGAATGAATACCAGTATAACTCTGAACTATTTCCTGTCCTCTACTCCATTCATTTCTTCCAGACTTACATTAGTAAATTTCTCTGACTTTTGTCTTCCATTTGTCTCTATTCCCATTCTTCCAGACTACTTATACTTTCTTATGCTTCATCCTTCAGTATTAGAACTACTCCAATGTCATCGCTTACTCAGAGCATGATCCTGAGGCTCTAACTCAGTAGAGCCAACACTTGACACTTCCAGTATTTACTTCACTCTGACTCTGGAGTTAGTCATCTAGCTTTCCTCTCATATATAAAACACTGTAGTTTACTACCTATAGACCTCAGTTTGAATATTGACATAGATGACCAAGTCTATCTTTCTCTTGTTCTCCTATGACTTTCATTAAGGGCTCGATAGCTGGAGATAAGTAAAAAACATTCTTCTAGATGTGCTATTAAGAGTGAACTGACTAAGTCCTGTGCAACTCCGGAACTCTGGAGTTGAGGCAAACGGGGCGTTGGCTTCACCTTATGTGGTGCACCCTTGTAACAGAATCGTGCCCCAGGATTTCAGGTGGAGGGTCAGAGGTCAGAGGTCCAGGTCTAGAGGTTTGAGGTCCAGAGGTCTAAGGGTTAAAGGTCTGAGGGTCAGAGATCTAAGGGTCGGAGGGAGGAGAGAGTGTGTCAAGCTCTCAACGAAGGTCACAGGAGAATGAGAGGAAGATAGACTCAGTCATCTATATCGATAGTCTATGTCAATATTCGAACTGAGGTCTATAGGCAGTAGACTACAGAGTTTATATATGGAGGGAAAACTGGATGACTAAGTCTGGAGTCAGAATGAAATATGTACTGGAAGTGTCAAGTGTTGACTCTACTAAGTCGGAGCCTCAGGATCATGCTTTGAGTGAGCAATGATATCAGAGTAGTTCTAATACTGAAAGATAAAGCATAAGGGAATATGAGTAGTTCAGAAGAATGGGAATGGAGGTAAATGGAAGACGGAAGTTAGAGGAATTTACTAGTGTAAGTCTGAAAGAAATAAATGGAGCGAAAGACAGGAAATAGTCCAGAGTTATACTGGTGTTCATCCAGAAAATCCAGAGTTGGCTTTTGTAGCCTGGGATATGACAGTATTCCCCTTTTAGGCCTGAACCCTTGAAGGCCTTTGAGAATCACATGGTACTATTGAATGACAGAGTGGAAGAAAATGGAGCAGAGATAGCAGACAAAAGCACAAAGGAGGAAGACAAGGAAGATGACATCAGAACGGCAGAGGTGGTGGAGTTGGCATTGGATGATGGTATTGGTGGAGGCATTGGCGACGGAGGAAAGGGAAGCCAGAAAGGTGGAGTTGGCATGGATGATAGTAGAGAATGGAGAAGGGGAAGAGGATGAAGAGGACGAGGACGAGAAAGTGTAATAGATACTTTTGTGAATGTTAACAAATTTGATGGGTTAAGCGGAGTGAGATCCAGGCTTCTCCAGGTACCAGAGATGAAAGTCTGCAACAAGCTCCGAAGTGTGACCTAGTTCAGTTGCAAGTAACCACGAAGTTTCTTCATTTGTCCCTTCATATCTGGACCACTGCACCAAATATAGGAGTTTGCAGTTCTGTCATCTATAATCTATCTTTGAGTCAAGGATTTCTAATATCTCATATTTTGGTTTGCCATCAATCTCAACTGGAGATAAAGGTGATTGTGTGCGATTTGGAATGGTATTAGACGTTGTAGGTTCTAGTTGAGAAACATGGAAGACCAGATATATGGACTTCATGTTTTCCGGAAGCCAGAGGATATACAAAACTGCACCAGCTTAAGCTATGATTTCATAAGGACCTAGATTTTTCTTGAAGAGCTTCTTAAAGGGGCATGTGGAGCAGAAGTATTTTGCCTTAATGAAAACCTGACTACCAACTCTGAAGTCCAGTGCTGGAGTTCACTTGGTGTCTGTGGGTCCTTGATATCATTGCTGAGCTAGGGCTATTTCATCATGGAGGAGGTTGTGGAGGGAGTCAAGGTCAATGGAGTATTCTTGGGCTCAGGCAGAGGTGAGGTTGTATTC
This sequence comes from Tylopilus aff. balloui, assembly GCA_038089055.1. NCBI lineage: Eukaryota > Fungi > Basidiomycota > Agaricomycetes > Boletales > Boletaceae > Tylopilus > Tylopilus aff. balloui. The sequence goes on from JBBPKC010000348.1 coordinate 16,741, forward strand.
AGGATGGACAAAGATGTTTGGATAATAACCTTTATTGGTGAAGAATGGGGAGATATCAGTAGTAGCATTCGGAGCATTGTTGTAGGTGAACTCCATGAGGGGGAGGAGCTCAGACCAGTTGTCTAGCTGGTAGTTGCAATAAATCCAAAGGTACTATTCCAGGATCTGGTTCATTCACTCTATTTGTTCGTCACCCTCTGGGTGGTAACTGGAGGTAAAGTGAAGTCGGATATCTAAGGCTTTCCCAAGTGAGTGGAAGAAATGGGAGACAAACTCCGAGCCTCAATTAGAGGTAATGTGCAAGGGAATTCCATGCTTGGAGAATACATGAAGTAGGAATAGTTTTGTTAACTCCAAAGATGTCATCTTGTTGTCGATCGGGATGAAGATGCACTATTTGGACAATCTGTCCATGACTACAAGGATGGCGGTATGTCTAGAGGATGGAGGGAGTTCAATAAAGTCCATGGAGATTGAATTCCATAGCTTCTCTGGAATAGGGAGTTTTTTCAGGAGCCCATAGAACTTATGTCTAGGGACCTTGGCACATGCATAGGCTATACAGAAGGAAACATAGTCTTTGACAAAGGTCCAGATGCCTGGCCAAGTGTATTTGCGGCAGTGAGCTCTAAGGTCTGGTTCTGTCCAAAGTATCTGGAAAACAGATGGTCATGTTTGTACTAGAGGACTCAAAGGCAAAGGTCATCTGCATCCGGGACATAGATGCAATTATCTAGACAGAGGAAGCCTTTGGAGTCAATGGTCTAGTGGGAGTTGGAGGATTTGGAGTTGGACATGTGGATGGATGCTAAGGGATCAGAGGAGAGTGTAGAAAGGATGTTTCTGTGAAGGAACTCAATGTCAAACAGCATACTGGCCTGGAGGACCAGTATTGCTAAAATCATTGCCCTGAGGGACAATGTGAGCTGTTCTTGGGTGAATATGGGATGGAAATTCTGGGAGTTTACAAGCACATAGTCCCGATCCCTCTCTTTGGGATAGATGTCCTAGTGTCTAGTGAGGGAGTTGGGTTTTGTACCTAGGCATCTGGGGTGGAAGCGGATGACCATATTGAACTGTGAGAGAAACTCCGACCACTGGGCTTGACGCCGGGTTAGGAGTTTGGTGGTTATGAAGTATTCCAAGTTCTTGTGGTCCATGACTATGTCAATCGGAGTTCTGGAGCCTTCAAGGTAGTGCTGCCAAGTCTGGAAGGACTCATGGATGGCAAGCAATTCCTTGTCATGGGTGTCATAGTTGAGTTCAGGAGCAGAGAGAGTATGGGAGTAGAAAGCTACAAGGCAGATTTTATTATCCAGACATCGAATGGAAAGAATGCTGGTGATGGCATAGTTGGAAATGTCTGTCTCAATGATCAAAGGGGAGTTAGGGATCCAATGGGAAAGGATAGGGGTAGAGGTGAAAGTGTCCTTGAGGTACTAGAAAGTAGAGCAACAGACATTGTTGAAATTCCACAGAGTACCCTTTTGAGTGAGACGGGTGAGCAGAATGACAAGTCCAGAGTAGTTGGTGATAAATCTCTGGTAGAAATTAGTGAATCCAAGGAAAGACTGTATATCTCGGACCTTCCAGGGTTCAGGCCAATCAATGATGGCCTTCACCTTTTCTAGAGACATGGAAAGTCCAGTGGAAGAGAGTCGATATCCAAGATACTCAGTGGAGTTGATGTGGAATTCGCATTTTTTAGGTTTGGCATAAAGTCCATGTTTTTGGAGACCCCAGAGTACTTCCTGGACATGCTCTTCATGTTTCCCACATCTTCAGAGAAGATGGGGATATTGTCCAAATAGACAATGATAGAGACATCGAGGAGATCAGTAAAAATGGAGTTGACAAACTGCTGGAAAGCCACAGGGGCATTGGTAAAACCAAATAGCATGACAAGCTATTCAAACAATCTGTAGTGTGTCCGGAAGGATGGGTGGTATGCATGCTGGAGATTGAGCTTGGTATAAATCCAAGCATGGCTTGGAGCATCTAGGAGGTCAGAGATGTGGGGGAGTGGATAGCAGTCCTTCTTTGTGATCTTGTTAAGTCCGCAGAAATCTATACAAAGGCAAAGTGAACTGTCCTTCTTGCAGACGAAGAGTACTGGAGTGGCATAAGCAGAGTTGGACAAGCAGATGAATCCCATGGAGAGGTGTTTGTCAAGAAACACTCAGAGGGACTCAAGTTCGGATGTGGACAGGGAATAGATAGTACCTATTGGCAGAGATGCTCCTTCTTTCAATTCAATCTTTAGATCGAATTCGTGGTGCAGGGCAAGCTTGGATGCCTTGCCCTTGCTGAATACATCTGCGAAATCATGATATTCTGGAGGAACTCTGGAGAGATCGACTGGTTTGGAGTCAGCAGAAATGGAGTGGAGATTGCTCTCCTATGGGTGGAGTAATAGAGCAAACTGCACTGAGCCCTTAAGACGACAGGTGAGTGTGAAGGTAGAAGCACTAATGAGCGCTATAGATGGTGCCTTGTGGTCATAGATATGCAGTGAATCAGGGTTGGAGTCAGCTGGAGGAATGAGTTCTGAAGGCTGCGAAGTTGTGCTTGGGTTTGCTAGCATGGGACACTTGGATGCTTGTAACAAGATACTGCTCATAATCCAATCAATCAATGGATTGCAGTGGGCGAGCCAGTTGTGTCCTAGAACAATAGAACAAGAATCATCTAGTAGAGTAATATTAAATGTCATCGGAGTAATATCATTGGTCAAAAAACAGACAGAGAGATCAATGGCTTGAGTCACTGAGGAATTCAAGGTGCCATCAAACAAACAGAGGGGTAGTGAAGGGACAGAGTAGGCTGAAAGTCTGTTCTTCTTCACAAATGTCGAATCTATGAAGAAATTAGAGGAGCTAAAGTCTATTAACATAGCAAAAGGAGAGATGTTCTAGGAGACTAGAGAGACAGAGGGTAGAAGTGATTTTGGATTTGAGAGAGCGGACATGTTGAGTTGGATCTCCTTGGGTGCACAGGAAGAGACAATGCAACCTCCAGTCTGTGCAGAGTCATGGAGGTCACAGACTATTTTTTTACCTTAGTGAAGGCCTCTGGTTTGGTTTCTAGAGTTTCAGTCATGGCAGTGCAGCCTTTGGTTGAGCGGGCAGAAGACTTCAGGCATTCCTTAGCCTTGTGTCCTACTTGGCTGCAGAACATGCAGAGGTTGCTGTTGAAGCAACGCTTGTGTTCAGCTGCAGTGAACTTACCATCCTCCCCAAGCTTGGATGAAAAGTCCAGTTTAGGAGTAGCAGAGGCTCTGGAGTTGTTGGAAGTGCTAGCAGACTTCCCTTGGGAATCCTTGGAGGTGCCAGAAGAGCCAGCGGATGAGGTGTGGGTTTTGTTGGATGTCTTGGAGGTATTGTGAGGAGGCTTTGCCTGGTGGTTAACCTCAGACTTGCACTCCCAATAGCATGCATCAATGGCATGGGCAAGTTAGCAGAGTTTGGAGAGTATGGGGGGTTTGCTGACTCGCAAGATTTTGTCTTTGATGTGATCCGGAAGACCATTGTAGAAATGGTACTAGAGAGTGCCTTCTCTGTGGCCCCAGACTTGCAAAGCTATTCTGTTAAATTCCACCATATATCTATTAATCCTTTGATTGTTCTTGTCATATCTAGGCCTTAGAGCCCAATTCCAGACACTCCGGACATACTCCAGCATAACTCTGGACTCTTTTTCACTTTTCTCTCTTATTTACTTTGCCTGGACTGACATTAGTAAATTTCTATGACTTCCATTTCTCATTTGCCTTCATTCCCATTCTTCCGAACTACTCATACTCCCTTATGCTTCATCCTTCAGTATTAGAACTACTCCGATGTTATTGCTCACTCAGAGCATGATCCTGAGACTCTAACTTAGTAGAGCCAACACTTGACACTTTCGGTACATACTTCACTCTGACTCCAGACTTAGTCATCCAGTTTTCTCTCTGTATATAAACTCTGTAGTTTACTGCCTGTAGACCTTAGTTTGAATATCAACATAAACAACCAAGTCTATCCTCCCCTTGTTTTCCTGTGACCTTCATTGAGGGCTTGATACCCTCTCTCTTCCCTCTGACCCTCAAACCTCTGACTCTTAGACCTCTAACCCTCAGACCTCTGGACCTGAGACCTCCAACCCTCAGACCTCTGGATCTAAGACCTCCAAACCCCAGACCTCTAACCTTCGACCTTTCATTCGAAATTCTGGGGCACAATTCCATTGCAAGGGCACATCATATAAGGTGAAGCCAACACCCCATTCACCTCAACTCCGGAGTTCCAGAGTTGTGCAGGACATAGTCAGTTCACTCTTGACAGTCCTTCATCGTCAAGTGATCTAGTTGGTGCTCCACATCTCTAACAGAGTCATGTGATCTGAAGTTGGTCTACAACTCCAGGACAAACTCCTTGAAATTGTTCATCCAAAAGAGATGGAGTGTAGGGTTTTCCATCTGGAGGAGATCTGGTTTGAACCATTCTAGCGCTATTCCCTTTAGGTACAATTGGGCGAATGTGACCTTGGCACAGTCAGAGGCGAAGAGTTTTGAAAGTTTAATTCGCATTGAACTAGGAAAACCCAGAGTTTGCGGGAATCTGTTCTATCAAACTAGTCCGGTTCCCAGACTTTTGTCCATTGCAAGAGTTCAAAGGATTTCTTTCTTGAAGAGTGGGCAAGGACCTGGATAGCACTTGCCAGGTTAGCGAGCATGTCTCATGGGATGTGTTCTTTATCGTCAGATGAATTGGGGTTAAAATTATCTGCTGGGAGGTCAGAGTCACTAGGGGGATCATCTCCAGGTCTGTCCAGATCTACTAGATTGACATGGATGCTAGGAGTGTGAAAACTAAGGGGATCAGCAGGGTTGCCAATGTCTGTGAGCTCTTCAATGTGTGCTCCAGGTGAAGGGGATCACAGAGGCTAGTGCGCTTGTGATGTAGACGAAGTGTGCTAACAAGTAAAGAAGCTGAGAAATTGTTTGACAAGGTTAGGGACATGATGGTTGCTGCTTAAGGCATTGAGAGGGTTTTTGATAGCCCTTGCACATGATCATGTCATGCAGATCGACATGATTGGGGATTCCGATGCAAGTGTGAGTTTGAATATACTGTTAAGAGTGAACTGACTAAGTCCTGTGCAACTCCGGAATTCTGGAGTTAAGGTGAATGGGGCATTGGCTTCACCTTATGTGGTATACCCTTGCAATGGAATCATGCCCTGGGATTTCAGGCAAAGAATTGGAGATCGGAGGTCTAGGGTCTAAAGGTCTAAGGTCCAGAGGTCTAAGGGTCAAAGGTCTGAGGGTTGGAGGTCTAAGGGTTAGAGGTCTGAGGGTCAGAGATTTGAGAGTCGAAGAGAGAAAAGAGGGCATTAAGCCCTTAATGAAGGTCATAGGAGAACAAGAGAAAGATAGACTCGGTCGTCTATATCTATAGTCTATGTTGATATTCGAACTAAGGTCTACAGGTTAGTAGACTATAGAGTTTATATACAGAGAGAAAACTGGATAACTAAGTCTGGAGTCGAAATGAAGTATGTACCGGGGGTGTCAAGTGTTAGCTCTACTGAGTTGGAGCCTCAGGATCATGCTCCGAGTGAGCAATGACATCAGAGTAGTTCTAATATCGAAGAATGAAGTATGAGTACTCTGGAAGAATGGGAATGGAGGCAAATGGAAGATGGAAATCAAAGGAATTTACTAATGTAAGTCCAGAAGAAATGAATAGAGCGGAAGACAGGAAATAGTCTGGAGTTATACTAGTGTTTGTCCAGAAGATCCAGAGTTGGCTTTTGTATCCCAGAATATGACATGTGCTATGGATCATTTAAATGGCTTGTCATGCCATTTGGTCTTACCAATGCCCCTGCAGCTTTCCAGTGGTTCGTTAACTCTATCTTTATAGATTTCCTCGATATCTCTGTCGTCATCTATTTGGATGATATTCTAATTTCCTCTAAAAACCATGCAGAGCATGAAGAGCATGTCCAGGAAGTACTCCAGTGTCTCTGAAAACATGGACTTTATGCCAAACCTGAAAAATGCAAATTCCACACCAACTTTACCAAATATCTCGGATATCAACTCTCTCTGACTGGACTTTCCATGTCTTCAGAAAAGATGAAGGCCATCATTGATTGGCCTGAACCCTAGAAGGTCCAAGATATATAGTCTTTCCTCAGATTTGCTAATTTCTACCAGAGATTTATCACTGACTACTCTAGACTTATCATTCTGCTCACCTGCCTTACTTGAAAGAGTACTCCATGGAATTTCAATGATACTTGTCACTTTGCTTTCTAGTGCCTTAAGGACACTTTCACCTCTGCCCCCATTCTATCCCATTGGATCCCTGACTCCCCTTTGATCATTGAGACAAACATCTCTGACTATATCATTACCAGCATTCTTTCCATTCAATGTCCAGACAATGAAATCTGCCCCATAGCTTTCTACTTCTATACTCTTTCTGCTCTAGAACTCAACTATGATACCCATGACAAGGAATTGCTTGCCATCCATGAGTCCTTCTAGACTTGGCAGCACTACCTTGAAGACTCTAGAACTCTGATTGATTAGTCATGGATCACAAGAACTTGAAATACTTCACAATCATCAAACTCATGACCTGGTGACAAGCCTAGTGGTCAGAGTTCCTCTTGCAGTTCAACATGGTTATCTGCTTCTACCCCAGATGCCTGGGTGCAAAACCTGACTCTTTCACTAGACGCTGGGACATCTATCCCAAAAAGAAAAATAGGGACTTTGCACTTGTAAACTCCCAGAATTTCCAACCCATATTCACCTGAGAACAGCTCACATTGTCCCTCAGGGCAATGATTTTAGCAACACCAGTCCTCCAGGCCAGTGTGCTGTTTGACATCAAGTCTCTTCATAGAAATATCCTGTCTGCATTTCTTTCTGATCCTTTAGTATCTGTCCACATGTTCGACTTTGAATCCTTTGACTTCTGCTAGACTGTAGACTCTGAAGGCTTTCTCCATCTAGATAATCACATCTATATCCCAGACGTAGACAACCTCCACCTCTGAGTCCTCCAGTACAAACATGACCATTTGCTTTCTAGACATTTTAGATAAAACCAGACCTTAGAACTTATTCGCCACAAATACACATGGCCAGGCATCCAGACCTTCGTCAAAGACTATGTTTCCTCCTGTACAGCCTGCACTCATGCTAAGATCCCCAGACATAAGCCCTATGGGCTCCTGAAACAACTTCCTATTCCAGAGAAGCCATAGAATTCAATCTCCATGGACTTCATTAAACAACTCCCTCCATCCTCCGGACATACTGCCATCCTTGTAGTCATGGACAGATTGTCCAAATAGTGCATCTTCATCCTGATTGACAACAAGGTAACATCTC
>JBBPKC010000350.1:0-23928 GCA_038089055.1 Tylopilus aff. balloui
TTCACAACGTCTTTCTCGTCCTCATACATGAGGGGACCTCTTCTGGTCATTCACTTCCAACCGAGTCTTGGCTACTCGTCTTACAGGAACAAGCATTCCTCCTATCCAAGCTTGTCACCTCACTTAACTCCAATTAGCTTCATTCCTACTCCATCATTCGTCTCCATGGTATGTTTCACCAATTGTATTAGTTGTCCTCGATAGCTACTTGATACCCGAGTCAACCTTCCACTTACCTCATTTTGTTCTCTTCGTTTCCATATGATTCCATCGCTCTGTCTCTCAGTATTTAAGTCAATACGACACAATCTGTAATCTCTCACGTTTCGTCTACACGAATCTATCTAGTCGTTCGTCACTCATAGTCTCTGGGTTGTTTGCCCGGGAAGTCTTCAATCGTCTCAGTCAATTCCAATGTACCTAAGACGGTGCCTCTTCGTGAGTGCCCCACGTTGGAACAGTTCCTTCGTCTTCGTCCTTGCGTGTAACACAGAGGGTTCGGAGTCAAACATGTGGGCAGATGCTAAGGGATCAAAGGAGAGTGTAGACAGGATGTTTCTATGAAGGGACTTGATGTCAAACAACATGCTTGCCTGAAGGACCAGAGTAGCTAAAATTGTTGCCCAAAGGGATGACATGAGCTGTTCTTGGGTGAATATGGGACAGAAATTCTGGGGGTTTATGAGCACATAATCTCTATCTCTTTCTTTGGGATAGACATCCCAGCATCTAGTGAGGGAGTTGGGTTTTGTACCCAGGTGTCTGGGGCAGAGGTGGATAACCATGTTGAACTACAAGAGAAACTCTGACCACTGGGCTTAATACTGGGCCAGGAGTTTGGTGGTTGCAAAGTATTTCAAGTTCTTGTGGTCCATGACTATGTCAATCAGAGTACTGGAGTCTTCAAGATAATGCTGCCAAGTCTGGAAGGACTCATGGATGGCAAGCAATTCCTTGTCATGGATGTCATAGTTGAGTTCTGGGGTGGAAAGGGTACAGGAGTAGAAAGCTATGGGACAGAGTTCATTGTCTAGACATCAAATAGAGAGAATGCTGTTACGCGCAAGGTCGAAGACAGAGAGCTACTACCATTGTGGGGTACTCACGAAGAGGTACCGTCTTAGCTTACGAGGGTAGTGGTCGAAGGATTCCCCTGAGTCTAGGGTCGAAGGACTTAAGAGCTTCCTGGACGAATGGTCCAGACAGTGAGATGACAAGGGACTACGTGATATTGCATAGATGAAACATGGGGTTTACATGGGAGCATTGGTCGACTTAAATACTGAGCGATAGGGGTCTGACTAAGCAGATAGAACTTCATGGAACACGAGAGAAATAGAGAAAACGTTGACAAATGCTAGGGAACATTGAAGAACAAGGTAGAACATAATTAAGGGGGACTTGCCATGGAACTGAGGGAGGTGGGAGAGAACATGGTAACGAAGAAGGACGAAGGGGAGAGAAGTAAGAGAATGCCCTCTACCAGGTAGAAGGACATTGGAAACACGCCAGGGTGTTCTACTAGTATGAGAAACAAGTGACGGTGAAGAAAAAGAACTGTAACAAATGCCAGTGATGGCATAGTCGGAGGCGTCTGTCTCAACAATCAAAGGGGAGTCAGGAATCCAATGGGATAGGATGGAAGTGGAGGTAAAAGCATTCTTAAGATGCTGGAAAGTGGAGCAACGGATGTCATTGAAATTCCACAGAATACCCTTTTAGGTGAGGTGGGTAAGCAAAATGACAAGTCTGGAGTAATTGGCAATGAATCTCTGGTAGAAATTAGCAAATCTGAGGAAAGACTATATATCTCCGACCTTCAAGGGTTTGGGCCATTCAATGATAGCCTGTACCTTTTCTGGAGACATGGAAAGTCCAGTTGAAGAGAGTCAATATCTGAGATACTTAGTGGAGTTGATGTGGAATTCACATTTTTTGGGTTTGGCATAAAGTCTATATTTTCAGAGACACCAGAGTACTTCCTAGACATGCCCTTCATGTTTTACATGGTCTTCAGAGAAGATAAGGATATTATCCAAATAGACAATGATGGAGATGTCAAGGAGATCTGTGAAAATGGAGTTAATGAATTGCTGGAATGCCACAGGGGCATTGGTAAGACCAAATGGCATGACAAGCCATTCAAACAATCCATAGTGCATCTGGAAGGATGTCTTCCACTCATCTCCAGCGGCAATGCAGGCTAGATGGTATGCATGCTGGAGATTGAGTTTGGTGTAAATCCAAGTGTGGCTTGGAGCATCTAGGAGATTGGAGATGCAGGGAAGTGGGTAGCAGTCCTTCTTTGTGATCTTGTTGAGTCTGCAGAAATCTATACAAAGACAGAGTGAACTGTCCTTCTTGCAGATGAAGAGTACCAGAGTGGCATGAGTGGAGTTGGATGGGCAAATGAATCCCATGGAGAGGTATTCATCAAGAAACACTTGGAGAGGCTCAAGTTCAGATGTGGAGAGGGAATAGGTAGTATCTATTGGCAAAGATACTCCTTCTTTCAATTCAATCTTCAGGTCGAATTCATGGTGTGGGGTAAGCTTGGATGCCTTGCCCTTGCTGAATACATCTGCAAAATTGTGATACTCTAGAGGAACTCCAGAGAGATCAACTGGTTTGAAGTCAGTGGAAATGAAGTAAAGATAGCTCTCCTGAGGGTGGAGTGATAGAGCAAACTGCACTGAGCCCTTGAGACAACAGGTGAGTGTGAAGGTGGGTACACTAATGAGTGCAATAGATGGTGCCTTGTGGTCATAAGTACACAGTGAATTGGGGTTGGAATCAGCCAAAGGAATGAGTTTCGAGAGTTGTGAAGTTAAGCTTGGGTTTGCTAGCATGGGATGTTCAAATGCTCAAAATGAGATACTGCTTGTAATCCAATCAATCAACAGATTGTAGCAGGTAAGCCAGTTGTGTCCTAGAACAATAGAACAAGAACCATCTAGTGAAGTGATATAATATGTTGTCGGAGTGATATTACCAGTCAAAAAACAGATGGAAAAATCAATGGCTTGAGTCATGGAGGAATTCAAGGTGCCATTGAACAAACAGAGGGATAGCAGAGGGACAGAGTAGACTGAAAGTTCATTCTTCTTCACAAATGTTGAATCTATAAAGGAATTAGAGGAGCCAGAGTCTATTAATGCAGGGAAAGGAGGGATGTTCTAGGAGACTAGGGAGACTGTTAAGAGTGAACTGACTAAGTCCTGCACAACTCCAGAACTCCGGAGTTGAGGCGAATGGGGTGTTGGCTTCACCTTATGTGGTGCGCCCTTGCACCAGAATCGTGCCCTGGTATTTCGAACGGAGGGTTGGAGGTCGGAGGTTCGGGGTCTAGAAATCTGAGGTCCGGAAATCTGAGGGTCGGAGGTCTAAGGGTCGGAGGTTTGAGGGTCGGAGGTTTGAGGGTCAGAGGTCTAAGGGTCAGAGATCTGAGGGTCAGAGATCTGAGGGTCAGAGAGAGGAGAGAGGGCATCAAGCCCTCAACGAAGGTCACAGGAGAACGAGAGGAAGATAGACTTGGTCATCTATGTTGATTGTCTATGTCGATAGTCTTTGTTGATATTCAAACTGAGGTCTACAGGCAGTAAACTACAGAGTTTATATATGGAGGGAAAACCGGATGACTAAGTCTGGAGTCAGAATGAAGTATGTACCAAAAGTGTCAAGTGTTGGCTCTACTGAGTCGGAGCCTTAGGATCATGCTCCAAGTGAGCAATGACATCGGAGTAGTTCTAGTACCGAAGGATGAAGCATATGTAGTTCAGAAAAACAGGAATGGAGGCAAATGAGAAATGAAAGTCATAGGAATTTACTAATGTCAATCCGGAAGAAATGAATGGAAAGAAAAGCAGAAAAGAGTCCGGAGTTACGCCAGAGTATGTCCAAAGTGTCTGGAATTGGGCTTTGAGGCCTGGATATGACAGAGACAAAGGGTAGAAATGATTTCAGAGTTAAGAAAGTAGACATGTTAAGTTGGATCTCCTTGGGTACATGGGAAGAGATAACACAACCTCCAGTCCATGTAGAGTCATAGAGGTTGTGGACTATTTTTTGGCCTCAGCAAAGGCCTCCAGTTTGGTTTCTGGAGTTTCAGTCATGGTGGCATAGCCTTTGGTTGAGCAGAAGGAAGACTTCGGGCATTCCTTAGCCTTGTGTCCTGCTTGGCTGCAGAACATGCAGAGATTGCCATCAAAGTAGCACTTGCATTCAGCTGCAGTGAGCTTACTATCCTCCTCAAGCTTGGATGATAGGTCCAGTTTAGAAAAAGCAGAGGCTCCAGAGTTGTTGGAAATGCTGGTGGACTTTCCTTGGAGATACTAGAGAAGCCAGCAGATGAGGTGTGGATTTTGTTGGATATCTTGGAGATGTTATAGGGAAGCTTTACCTGGTGGTTAATCTTGGACTTGTGCTCTTAATAGTGCACATCAATGGCATGGGTGAGTTGGCAGAGTTTGGAGAGTGTGGGGGGTTTGCTGACTTGCGAGATTTTGTCTTTGATGTGGTCTGGAAGGCCATTGTAGAAATGGTGCTAGATGGTACCTTCTCTATAGCCCTGGACTTGCGAAGCTATCCTGTTAAATTCCACCACATATCTATTAATCCTTTGACCATTCTTTATCGTCAAGTGATCTAGTTGGTGCTCCACATCTCTGATAGGGTCATGCGATCTGAAAGTTGGTCTGCAATTCCAGGACAAACTCCCTGAAATCATCCATTCAAAGAGAATGAAGTGTAGGGTTTTCCATCTGGAGGAGATCTAGTTCAAACCATTCTAGTACTATTCCCTTGAGGTATGACTGGGTGAATGTGACCTTGGCACAGTCAGAGGTGAAGGCTTTCAGATAGTTTTGGAAGTTTAGCTTGCATTGGACTAAGAAAACCCAGAGTTTGCAGGGATCCATTCTATTAAACTGGTCCAGTTCCCAGACTTTTGTCCGATGTAAGGGTTTAGAGGATTTCTTTCTTGAAGAGTGAGTGAGGACTCAGATAGCACTTGCCAGATTAGCAAGCATGTCTCATGGGATGTGTTCTTCATCATTAGATAAATCAGGGTCAAAATCATCTGCTGGGAGATCGAAGTTGCTGGGAGGATCGTCTTCAGGTCCATCTGGATCTACTGGATTGATGCAGATACTAGAAGTATGAAAGCTAGGGGGGTTGGCAGGATCACCAATGTCCATGAGCTCTTTAATGTGTGCTTCAGATGAAGGGGATCACAGAGGCCAGTGTGCTTAAGATATGGACAGAGTATACTAACAAGTGGAGAAGCTGAGAAACTGTTCAACAAGGTCAGGGGCATGATAGTTGCTGCTTAAGGCATTGAGAGGGTTCTCAATAGCCCTTGCATGCAACTGTGTCATGTGGATCAACATGGTTGGGGATTCCAATGCAAGTGTAGGTTCAAATATACTATTAAAACTAGACTGACTAAGTCCTACACAACTCTGGAACTCCAGAGTTGAGGCGAATGGGGCATTGGCTTCACCTTATGTGGTATACCCTTGCAATGGAATCATGCCCTGGGACTTCAGGCAAAGGGTCGGAGGTCTAAGGTCTGAGGTCTGGAGGTTTGAGTTCTAGAGGTCTGATGGTCAAAGGGAGGAAAAAGGGCATCAAGCTCTCAACAAAGGTCACAGGAGAATGAGAGAAAGATAGACTTGGTTGTCTATGTCGATATTCAAACTAAGGTCTACAGGCAGTAAACTACAGAGCTTTATATATGGGGGAAGAGCTAGATGACTAACTCTAGAGTCAAAGTAAAGCAAGTACCAGAAGTGTCAAATGTTGGCTCTACTGAGTCAGAGCCTCAGGATCATGCTCCAAGTGAGCAATGACATCAGAGTAGTTCTAATACCAAATGTCATATCCGGGCCTCAAAGCCCAATTCCGGACACTCCGGACTCTTTTCTGCTTTTCTCTCTTGTTTACTTTGCCCGGACTAATATTAGTAAATTCCTATGACTTCCGTTGCTCATTTGCCTCCGTTCCCATTCTTCCGAACTACATATGCTTCATCCTTCGGTACTAGAACTACTCCGATGTCATTGCTCACTTGGAGCATGATCCTGAGGCTCCGACTCAGTAGAGCCAACACTTGACACTTCCGGTACATACTTCATTCCGACTCTAGACTTAGTCATCTGGTTTTCCCTCCATATATAAACTCTGTAGTTTACTGCCTGTAGACCTCAGTTCGAATATCGACATAGACAATCAACGTAGACGACCGAGTCTATCTTCCTCTCATTCTCCTATGACCTTCATTGAGGGCTTGATGCCCTCTCTCCTCCCTCCAACCCTCAGACCTCCGACCCTCAGACCTCTGACCCTCAGACCTCCAACCCTCAGATCTCCGACCCTCAGATCTCCGGACCCTGGACCTCCAACCTCCGACCCTCCATTCGAAATACCGGGGCACGATTCCGGTGCAAGGGCGCACCACATAAGGTGAAGCCAACACCCCATTCGCCTCAACTCTGGAGTTCCAGAGTTGTACAGGAGTCCGTCCGTTCAGTCTTAACACCAAAGGATGAAGCATAAGAAAATATAAGTAGTCCAGAAGAACAGAAACAGAGGCAAATGGAAGACAGAAGTCAGAGGAATTTACTAATGTAAGTCCGGAAAAAATGAACAGAGCGAAAGATAGGAAATAGTCCAGAGTTATACCGGTGTTTGTCCAGAAGGTCCAGAGTTGGCTTTTGAAGCCTGGGATATGACAAAAGTGAACAAGAAAGAAATGTGAAAAAGAGTCTAGAGTTATGCCTAGAGTATTTGAAATTGGGCTTTGAGACCTGGATATGATAGCATGTAACAAATAATCATCTAGAAATGTAATCACATATTTATAGTGATAATATAACTCTACTAGAAAGAACTTGAGATTTAAGTGCATAAGCTCAAAAGCTCTAGTAGCACAATGCTCAATAGGAGAGAAACTCCTTAAAGGTAATTTGCCTTTTATATATCCAAGGCAAACCAGGGTTTTGAATGGGAATAAAATGTCTGGGAAGCCAATAGTGTACTTTTTAGCCAAATGTAGAACTTCTTTAGAGGAATATCCAAATCTCTTGTGTATGATATTGAATGAGAGAAAATGGGTCATAGTGGACTTATGCTCATGAAAAGGAAGGGCAAGGATCATATATAGAGTAGGACTTATTCTACCAGCCACAAATTTGGCAAGAATTTTTTCATCTCCATATAACATGCTGATCTCAGATCCTATATCTTCTATGCAAGCATTGTTTTGCAAGAGCTTGCCCATTGAGATGAGGCAGACCCCTGAATTAAATAGATATTCAACATTGTGTAGCAATAAGATCTGATCATGCCCTAAGGCATTGATCCAGCACACAAGTACTTATCCAAGCCCTATAACATTAATGACAGAGGCAGCTATAGACACAGGAATATAATTCTTTTTTATCCAGTGCCCTGTACTCAACAAGGTCCTCAATTTAAGGCATAAAGTGCATTGAAGCACTGGAATCAAAAATCCATAGATTCTTAAAGTCTTTGTTGTGGCATTCACACTTGCCTTTTAAATTACTTGTCTTACAAGCACACTTTAAAATGGATATGGAAGCAGCAACTAGAATATGACTATCTAGAATGTCCTGTGCTTCAACCATACATGTGAATTGTGTACTATCTACTATACATGAAGAGGGAGAATCATGAACTAGAAGTTTAAGCAACTCATCATTAGCTTTGATCCATATAGAAAAATGAGGGACATATGACATGGTGAAATTGAGATAACTAGACAGACCAGTTCCAAACCTATGGCATCCACTACCTCAGCATCAATGTTCTAGCTTTCGACTAGGGGAAGCTATAATGATTCTTGCCACTTATGTAATAATCTCCCATGCCCATCACTCAGGAAACCACAGAGTCCACTAGACACGGTCACATGACCTATGATGTCACACCACATGACCAAGGGTAAGGCTATGGATAATCCCCACAGCCCAGACCACAAACATGCCCCTAACATATGGCATGCCTCATGACCACAGCCATATGGCTATGCAAGATCCCATCAGATCTTAACCACGATCTGGTCTAAAACCAGACCCTATGACAAGGCATGAGTCATTTCCATTTCACCTTCACTTCCACATGACTTATATAGCCCATAATCCTATTTGCAATCATCTCTTATATGCACACATGCTATACAAACCTATGCATCAGCACTGATGAAGCACCATCACAGCCTTGCCTATGACTCACCTCCATTTCACATGCACAGCCCATGGATCTTACACCCAATGGCATTTACTTCTTTTATCTTATAACTCACGCATGACTCACATGAATGTCAGATATAGTTCATGGGATGCTGTTAAAAGTGAACTGACTAAGTCCTGCGCAACTCTGGAACTCTGGAGTTGAGACATACAGGGTATTGGCTTCACCTTATGTGGTGTACCCTTGCAATGGAATCGCACCCTAGGATTTTGGGTAGAGGGTCAGAGGTTGGAGGTCTGGGGTCTGGAGGTCTGAGGTCTGGAGGTCTGAGGGTCAGAGGTCTGAGGGTCAGAGGAAGGAGAGAGGGCGTCAAGCTCTCAACAAAGGTCACAGGAGAAAGAGAGGAGGATAGACTCAGTCATCTATGTTGATAGTCTATGTCAATATTCGAACTGAGGTCTACAGATAGTAAACTACAGAGCTTTATATATGGGGGGAGAGCTAGATGACTAACTCCGGAGTTGGAGTGAAGTATGTACTGGAAATATCAAGTGTTGGCTCTACTAAGTCGGAGCCTCAGGATCATGCTCTGAGTGAGCAATGACATCAGAGTAGTTCTAATACTGAAGGATGAAGCATGTGTAGTTCAGAAGAACGGGAATGGAGGCAAATGAGAAACAGAAGTCATAGAAATTTACTAATGTCAGTCCAGGCAAAGTGAACAAGAGAGAAAAGCAAAAAAAAGTCCAAAGTTATGCTGGAGTATGTCTGGAGTGTCCAGAATTGGGCTTTGAGGCCTGGATATGACAGATGCCAACCAGTTTCCCAGACTTATACCCTATATAGATAGATACCACTACATGTACAACCACATAGAATCTATATAAACCAGCAAGCTCAAGCACTGGAATCCCCAGTCTTGATCTCTTCTGGATTAGCCCTCAGCACACTCTCTTAGAGCTACTCCTTTCATGATACCTTCTCTCTTCTAATCCCCACTTGAAGCACCTCCTATCAAGCTTCCTCCACTAGTGATCAGTACTGTGCTGCCTAATCTCTAGCTGGGTTAGTCGTAACACTAGATCAAGACTTTTAATGGCAAGGACTGGCTATCTCTCATAGGTAACTCTTCTATGCCTAGGAGGTTCCTCTTTACCCTCTATCCCCAACAGTAAACTATCTCTTGCAGGTAACTATCACTCATGGCCAAGGCTCCAACACTTTCACTTTAGCCTTTTGTACTATTAAGAGTGAACTGACTAAGTCCTGCGCAACTCTAGAACTCCGGAGTTGAGGCAAACGGGGCATTGGCTTTACCTTATGTGATGCACCCTTGTACCAGAATCGTGCCCTGGTATTTTGAACAAAGGGTCAGAGGTCAAAGGTCCAGGGTCCGGAGGTCTAAGGTCCGGAGGTCTGAGGTCTGAAGGTCTGAGGGTCAGAGGTCTAAGAGTTGGAGATCTGAGGGTCGAAGGTCTGAGGGTCGGAGGTCTGAGGTCTGGAGGTCTGAGATCTGGAGGTTTGAGGGTCAGAGGTCTGAGGGTCAGAGGTCTAAGGGTCAGAGGGAGAAGAGAGGGCATCAAGCCTTTAACAAAGGTCATAGGAAAACGAGAGGAAGATAGACTTGGTCATCTATGTTAATAGTCTATGTTGATATTCGAACTGAGGTCTACAGGCAGTAAACTACAGAGCTTTATATATAGGGGGAGAGCTAGATGACTAACTCTAGAGTTGGAGTAAAGTAAGTATCAGAAGTGTCAAGTATTGGCTCTACTAAGTCAGAGCCTTAGGATCATGCTCTGAGTGAGCAATGACATCAAAGTAGTTCTAATACTGAAGGATGAAGCATATGTAGTTCGGAAGAATGGGAATGGAGGCAAATGAGAAATGGAAATCATAGGAATTTACTAATGTCAGTCCGGAAGAAATAAATGGAGCGAAAAACAGGAAATAGTCCAGAGTTATACCGGTGTTTGTTCGGAAGGTCCGGAGTTGGCTTTTGAAGCCCGGGATACGACAGTATCCCCCTCTTAGGCCTGAACCCTTGAAGGCCTTTGAGGTTTACATGATACTGTTGATTGACAAAGTTGAAAAAATGGAGCAGAGTGCAGAAATCTTCTGTGAGGTATAAAGTCTGGGTATTCTGCTACTGATCTCTCAGTGCTGTACCACCATGTCCAAGTACATGGATATTCAGGAGTGGGATGATGAGTGCCTGGTGGAGTACGCTAAGGACAGCAATGAGCTATGGGATATGAAGGTGGCGAAGCGAAGGCGTTGGACGAAGGCATGAAAGGAGGAGGAGTGGAGGAGAGCTGAGCAAGAGGCTGAGCAGCGATGTGCGGAGGTGGAGGTGGAGGCCCAGAGGAGGGTAAGTCTGCTGTGATGTGAATGGTCAAGGCTAACGGACTACAGGCAGAGTGAGTGGCAAGGGAGCAAGGCTCCAGCAAGGGAAAGGGGCAAGCGGAGCTGGTGCCAGTGTGCTGGAGGTGTGAGGACCGGGGGCTGGACTGCACCCTTGGTCCAGGAAAGTCAACAGCATGTGTGGAGTGCTGCAACGTGAAGGTGAGGTGTGAATGGCCTGGCCAGGAGAGAATGGGGCCAGCAAGGAAACAGAAGTAGCATGTGGAGGAGGTGGAGTGACCTCAGAAGAAGACGAGGTCCAAAGGGGAAGGATCGGAGAGGGTGTCGGAGATGGCAGAGTGCACCCAGATTATTGCGGTGACGATCCAGGACCACCGGGATGCGATCAAGGGGCAACTCGATTACCTTACGATCATGGTGTCCCAACTGGTGGACCTCAAGACAAGTGAGGTCTACCCAAATGACAAGTGTGAGGAGGACGAGAAAGATGGAAAGGACAGGGAGGATGGGGAGGGTGATGAGGATGACGAGATTGGAGTGGCGGAGATGGAGGCATTGGCAATGGAGGAGGAAAAAGCCGGAAGGGCAGAGTTGGCACAGATGATGGCGGAGGACAGAGAAGGGGAAGAGGACGAAGAGGACAAGGACGAGGAAGTGTAGTAGATAGTCTTGCAAATGTTAACAGATTTTTTCAGGTCAAGCGAAGTGAGATCTGGGCTTCTCTGGGTACTGGAGATGAAAGTCCACAACAAGCTTCAAAGCGTGACCTAGTTCAGTTGCAAGTAACCATGAAGTTTTTTCATCAGTCCCTTCATATCCGGACCACCACACCAAATATAGAAGTTTGCAGTTCCATCGCCTTCGATCTATTTTTGAGTCAAGGATTTCTGATATCTTATATTCCAGTTTGTCATCAACCTTAACTGGAGGCGGAGGTAATTGTGTGTGGTTCAGAATGGTATTAGGGGTTGTGAGCTCTAGTTGAGAAACATGGAAGACCAGATGCATGGACTTCATGTTCTTTGGAAGCCGGAGGGTGAACAAAACAGCACTGGCTTGAGCTATGATTTCATAAGGACCTAGATTTTTCTTGGAGAGCTTCTTGGAGGGGTGCATGGAGCGGAAGTATTTTGCCTGGGTCCTTGATATCATTGCTGAGCTAGGGCTATTTCATCATGGAGAAGGCTATGGAGGGAGTTGAGGTTGACAGAGTATTCTTGGGCTCGGGTGGAGATAAGGTCACGTTCAGGATCGACAGAGATGTTTGGATGATAATTTTTATTGGTGAAGAATGGGAAGTTGTTTCAGGAGCCTGTAGGGCTTATGTCTGGGGACCTTAGCATGAGCACAGGCTGTACAGGAGGAAACATAGTCTTTGACGAAGGTCCAGATGCCTGGCCAGGTGTATTCGCGATGTATAAGTTCTAAGGTCCAGTTTTGTCTGAAGTGTCCAGAGAGCAGATGGTCATGTTTGTACTGGAGGACTCGGAGGTGGAGGTCATCTGCATCCAGGATGTAGATGCGATTATCTAGACGGAGGAAGCCTTTGGAGTCTACGATCCAGTGGGAGTCAGAGGGTTCGGAGTCGGACATGTAGATGGATGCTAAAGGATCAGAGGAAAGCATAGACAGGATGTTTCTGTGAAGAGACTCAATGTCAAACAGCATACTGGCCCAGAGGACCGGTGTTGCTAAAATCATTGCCCTGAGGGATGACACGAGCTGTTCTCAGGTGAATATGGGTTAGAAATTCTGGGGGTTTATGAGTGCATAGTCTTTATCCCCCTCTTTGGGATAGACATCCTAGTGTCTAGTGAGAGAGTCAGGTTTTGTACCCAGGCATCCGGGGTAGAAGCGGATGACCATGTTGAACTGTGAGAGGAACTCTGACCACCAGGCTTGTCACCAGGTCAGGAGTTTGGTGGTTATGAAGTATTTCAAGTTCTTGTGGCCCATGACTACATCAATCAGAGTTCCAGAGCCTTCAAGGTAGTGCCGCCAAGTCCGGAAGGACTTGTGGATGGCAAGCAGTTCCTTGTCATGGGTGTCATAGTTGAGTTTGGAAGTAGAGAGAGTATGGGAGTAGAAAGCTATGGGATAGATTTCATTGTCCGGATATCGGATGGAAAGAATGCCAGCGATGGCATAGTCAGAAGCATCTGTCTTGACAATCATAGGGGAGTCGGGAATCCAATGGGATAGGATAGAGGCGGAGGTGAAAGTGTCCTTAAGGTACTGGAAAGCAGAGCAACAGATGTCATCAAAATTCCACAGAGTACCCTTTCGGGTGAGGCGGGTGAGCGGAACAACAAGTCCAAAGTAGTTGGTGATAAATCTCCAGTAGAAATTAGCAAATCCAAGGAAGAATTGTATATCTCAAACCTTCCAGGGTTCGGGCCAATCAATGATGGCCTTTACCTTTTCTGGGAACATGGAAAGTCCGGTCAGAGAGAGTTGATATCCAAGATACTCAGTGGAGTTGGTGTGGAATTCACATTTTTCAGGTTTGGCATAAAGTCCATGTTTTCAAAGACACTGGAGTACTTCCCAGACATGCTCTTTGTGTTTTGTGTGGTCTTTGGAGAAGATGAGAATATTGTCCAGATAGATGATGATGAAAACGTCAAGGAGATCTGTGAAGATGGAGTTGACAAACCGCTGGAAAGCTGCAGGGGCATTGGTGAGATCAAATGGCATGACAAGCCATTTAAACGATCTGTAGCACATCCAGAAGGATGTCTTCCACTCATCTCCGGCAGCGATGCGGACTAGATGGTATGCATGCCAGAGATCAAGCTTGATATAAATCTGAGTGCAGTTTGGAGCATCTAGAAGGTCAGAGATGCGAGGGAGTGGATAGCGGTCCTTCTTCGTGATCTTGTTGAGTCTATGGAAATCTACACAAAGGCAGAGTGAACTGTCCCTCTTGTGGACAAAGAGTACTGGAGCGGCATGAGTGGAGTTGGATGGGCAGATGAATCCCATGGAGAGGTGTTCATCAAGAAACACTCGAAGGGACTCGAGTTTGGATGTGGACAGGGAATAGGTAGTTCCTATTGGCGGAGATGCTTCTTCTTCCAATTCGATCTTCAGGTTGAATTTGCGGTGCAGGGCGAGCTTGGATGCCTTGCTCTTGCTGAATACATCTGCGAAATCATGATACTCTGGAGAAACTCCGGAGAGATTGACTAGTTCAAAGTTGGCGGAAACAGAGTGGAGATTGCTCTCCTGAGGGTGGAGTAATAGAGCAAACTGCACTGAGCCCTCAAGACGACAGGCAAGTGCAAAGGCAGGAGCACTAATGAGCGCTATAGATGGTGCCTTGTGGTCATAGGTATATGGTGAATCGAGGTTGGAGTTAACCAAAGGAATGAGTTCTGAAGGCTGTGAAGTTAAGCTCGGGTTTGCTAGCATGGGACGCTCAAATGCTTGGAACGAGATAATGCTCATAATCTAATCAATCAATGGATTGTAGCAGGCAAGCCAGTTGTGTCCTAGAATAATAGAACAAGAACCATCCAGCGGAGTGATATAAAATGTTGTTGGAGTGATATCACTGGTCAAAAAACAGATGAAAAGATCAATGGCTTGAGTCACAGAGGAATTCGAGGTGCCATTGAACAAACAGAGAAATAGTGGAGGGATGGAATAGGCTGAAAGTCTGTTCTTCTTCACAAATGTTGAATCTATGAAGGAATCGGAGGAGCTGGAGTCTATTAATGCGGGGAAAGGAGGGATGTTCTGGGAGACTAGGGAGATGGTGGGTAGGAGTAATTTTGGAGTTAAGAGAGTGGACATGTTGAGTTGGATCTCCTTGGGTGCACGGGAAGAGGCAATGCAACCTCTAATCTGTGCGAAGTCACAGAGGTCACAGACTATTTTTTTGCCTTGGCGGAGGCCTCTGGTTTGGTTTCCAGAGTTTCAGTCTTGGCAACATGACTGTGGATACTAAGGAAAAGAAAGCTAGGGAATTTGGCAAGGTCACTGATGTCCATGAGCTCTTCCATATGTGCGCTGGGCATAGGGGACTGTGAAGGTGTTAAGACTGAACGGACGGACTCCTGTACAACTCTGGAACTCCAGAGTTGGGGCGAATGGGGCGTTGGCTTCACCTTATGTGGTGCGCCCTTGCAATAGAATCGTGCCCTGGAATTTCGGGCGGAGGGTCGGAGGTCGGAGGTCAGAGGGCCGGAGGTCAGAGGGCCGGAGGTCAGAAGGTCAGAGGTCAGAGGTCAGAGGTCAGAGGGTCGGAGGTCAAAGAGAGAACATCAAGCCCTCAGAAGGGGTCACGGGGAGAGGATCAGGAGTTGGTCGTCAATGTTGATATTCGAACTGAGGTCTACAGGCAGTAAACTACAGAGTTTATATACGGAGGGAAAACCGGATGACTAAGTCCGGAGTCGGAATGAAGTATGTACTGGAAGTGTCAAGTGTTGACTCTACTGAGTCGGAGCCTCAGGATCATGCTCCGAGTGAGCAATGACATCGGAGTAGTTCTAGTACCGAAGGATGAAGCACATGTAGTTCGGAAGAACAGGAACGGAGGCAAATGAGAAACGGAAATCATAGAAATTTACTAATGTCAGTCCGGGCAAAGTAAACAAGAGAGAAAAGCGAAAAAGAGTCCAGAGTTATGCTGGAGTATGTCCGGAGTGTCCGGAATTGGGCTTTGAGACCCGGATATGACAGAAGGTGGGCACACTTGAGATGCGGGAGGAGTGCTCTGACCAGCAGAGAAGCTAAGAAACTGTTCGACAAGGTCAGGGGCATGATGGTTGCTGCTTAAGGCATTGAGAGGGTTCTTGATAGCCCTTGCACGTGACCGTGTCATGTGGATCGACATGGTTGGGAATTCTGATGCAAGTGTGAGTTCGAATATACTGTTAAGAGTGAACTGACTAAGTCCTGTGCAACTCTGAAACTCCGGAGTTGAGGTGAACAGGGCATTGGCTTCACCTTATGTGGTGCGCCCTTGCACCGGAATCATGCCCTAGTATTTCAAACAGAGGGTCTGAGGTCTGAGGTCCAGAGGTCTAAGGGTTGGAGGTCTGAGGGTCGGAGGAAGAAGAGAGGGCATCAAGCCTTCAACAAAGGTCACAGGAGAATGAGAGGAAAATAGACTCAGTTGTCTACGTTGATAGTCTATGTCGATATTCGAACTGAGGTCTATAGGCAGTAAACTACAGAGCTTTATATATGGGGGGAGAGCTAGATGACTAACTCCGGAGTTGGAGTGAAGTAAGTACCGGAAGTGTCAAGTATTGGCTCTACTGAGTTAGAGCCTCAGGATTATGCTCTGAGTGAGCAATGACATCAGAGTAGTTCTAATACTGAAGGATGAAGCATATGTAGTTCAGAAGAACAGGAACGGAGGCAAATGAGAAATGGAAGTTATAGAAATTTACTAATGTCAGTCCGGAAGAAATGAATGGAGTGGAAGACAGGAAATAGTCCGGAGTTGGCTTTTGAAGCCTGGGATATGACATGCACTCACAGCATCAATAAGTCAACTGCAATTGTATCTGCAGTGAAACCTACAGCAGACAGCAAGTAGACCCTCGCTTCTATCTTAGAAAATGCACATAGCTAAACCACACTGCCTTGCAGCACATAGTGACTAGCTACTCCTTCGACCCTAATGACTAGGATGGTCTAGAGACTATGAACACAAGAGTGGAGCCACCCATTGAGGTTATAGTAGGACTTGGATATCTTCTGGCACCATTAAAGCCACTGAGCATTGCTACCTTAGAATAATGCCATCAGCTTAACCTCAGAACAAAACCCCGAAATTAGCCAGGACAAAGAAGTTGTCAAGGTAGAAACTAAAGACATAGGAATAGGATTCCTTAGGGCAATACCTTACTGCCCCATGACAGATCTGATCAACAAGGTCATTGATTACTTGGAATAGACCCAACAGATTGCAGACCCTTATGAGCAGGAACTGCTTATGACTACATAGCTTGAGCTAAGACTAGAGCTCTTGCAACATACCGGCAGGCTAGAACAGCCCCAGCCACCACAGCCATCCTTACTGCCGATTATAGTAAAGGAAGAAAAACAGGAAGATAGCTTTCTATATCAAGTTAGAATGCTGTCGGCCTATCACAGCCTGACACCACTACACAGTCCAGTAGATTGGACACATATTTACACTGGATTACTCACCCAACACAGAAAACCCCACACTTATTCCCATAGTTCACATCCTCCCATACAATCTTCTGCTTACAACACTCTCAATCAGGTTCATACTACAGCTCACCTTAACAAAGAGGTCACAGCTATCATTTGAGAGGGAGTACACCTGGGTCAGCAATAGGAGGTAGATCGAAAAAGAGCAGAACAGATATGGAATTGAGTACTTGAGCAGGTAGCCAGGATCCAGGTACACCTACATTGTGCACTGCCAGATCAGATTCGCCTACCTCATCCTACTACTCGCTGCTGGACTTGTTAGCAACCCATACCCCCTTATCTGGGTAACCATCTTTCTTCTCTTTGCTCTATCACCACCCTCTATAGGCCTTCACATTACCATCCTTATTAACAGGGACATTAGAAGAGTAACAATCCTATCCATTTCCCCATGCAGACTGACAAGGCAACTGGCCTTTAGAAACCTAAGGACCACTCAGCCCAAAAGGCAAGTACCTGAGCAGATACGACTGAGACAACCAATAATCAAAAGCAACTCAGAAGAGATATTTGTGAACTGAGCAGACCAATGCAAGTAAGCACATTTGACATCCTTATCCTCGCCCTCATCGCACTTGCCTGGTACATCATTAAACATGCACACAACTGGAGACCCATATTCCTATGGGTACTCATAAGACTGAGAATTGGATTCTTCGAGATCAGATTCATAAGCCCCACCAGTATAAGAAGTTGAACTCTCAAATATTGAGAAGACAGTTAGGAAATAGAGAGACCAGCAGACACCTAGAATAATGTACCCTCTGACACTAAAGACTAGTGGCCTGAGCTTGAACCCCAACAAGATGATTGAACAAAGACTCTAGGCCAAGATGGCATGAGCAAACATATCACAAGAGGAATGAAATGTCCTCATCCAAAGGTTCCAAGTCACAGAACAAATTACAGCAAATATATCAGAGCAATGCACTGCACTGGAAGAACAATGCAACATGCTAGCTGAAGTGCTCACTAGAGCACAAGAGCAACTAGCACAAGCAACCAAGAGAGGCCAAGAAGCAGACCAACATTCCAGAGAAATTCTAGGCATTGTAGGAGCCCAATGGCATGACCAGTACTCACAAGAAACCCCACTAACAGATTCATTGAAAGTCAAAGTCTTTGCAGACCTCAGAGACTATGATGGATCCAAATCCAAGTTCAAAGAATAGTGGATAAAACTCAAGGCATGGTTGGATTGCAACCCCAAGCAGTTTGCCAGCAAGGACAAAAACGAAGACTTAATACCCAATGTCAAGCCAAGGGCCTATGCCATCCTCTCTGGACTTAAAGGCACCAAAGGAGCCTACTTTGCCAAGATGGAACTTGCCAAACTTGCAAAAGGGACATTCTCTCTCATAACATGGCAAGCCATCATCAACAAAATAGAAAGTCTATTCAGACCAGAGCTATAGAAGAACTAGGCAACACAAGAGCTCATCAACTTCAAGCAGGAAGGATTATCCATAGACATCTACCTTGCCAAGTAGAGATTTCTCTATCACCAAGCCCAAATAACTGAAGAACATGGAGTTTATCTTCTAGAATCTAATGCAGATAGAGCCATTATCACCTAACTATTCAAGTTCAGAATGCACCAGACAACAGTGAACACAACAATGACTGCTATCAGGAATTGTAGAAAGACAAGGGAAATATTCAGCTTATTCAATGCAGGAACCCTAAGCACCTGCAATAAAGGAAAGCAGTGCAATGCCATCCAGATAGACACAGCTGACATAGTTTGCTGGCATTGCCAAAAGATAGGCCACTACTCGAGTGCATGTCCAATGTGCAACCCTAGTAACCAGTCTAGGCAATCACGCAAATCACAAAGACTGCTGCACCTGCTTCAAAGGCTCAAACAAACCACTAGCAGGAAAACTCCATCCATTGGAAATCCCCAGCCTACCATGGGAATACATATCCACAGACTTCATCACAGATCTACCCGAGTCCCATGATCACAACTCAATCCTTGTCATAGTAGATCATCTCTCCAAAGAAGTCAAGTTTATTCCCTGCAACAAGGCCATCATCGCCCTTGAAACTGCACACCTATACCTCGCACATGTCTAGAAATACCATGGACTCCCAAAGTCTATCATCACAGACAGAGGCCCACAATTCACCTCTCAGGTCATGAAAGACCTTGGCAAATAGCTTGGCATTATACCCAAGTTATCTACCACATACCACCCACAAATAAACAGACTGACTGAACAGATCAACCAAGATCTACAATAGTACCTCTGCTTGTTCACATCAGAAAAACAGAACACATGGACCAACTGGCTATCACTAGCCCAGTTTGGCTATAACACCAAACAGCAGGCTTTGACCAGAAAGTTACCATTCAAGATCACACAATCCTACAAGCCTCACATGGGATTTAAACAAAAGACTACCCATGCACTTATCACCAACTCACTTGCCACCACTATGGAAACCATGCTATACAATGCCCAAGCCAACATCCATAAGGCTCAGGAATGCATGAAGCATCAGGCCAACAAACATCATGCCAAAGCTCCACCTTACTCCATAGATGACCAAGTCTGGCTAAGCACAAAGAATCTGAAGCTAACCCATGCTTTCAAGAAACTCCAGGAAAGATAACTAGGACCATATGACATTACTAAACTTATAGACACTAACGCAGTGAAACTCAAGCTACCTAAATTCATGAGAATCCATCCTGTCATTAACATTTCCCATATTAAACCTTACAAGGAGCAGTTGCCACACCAACCCACCTTCTGCCCAGAACCCATTACCATCACCAACAACCGCAAATAGGAGTATGAAGTAGACTTCATCGTTGACTCCCACTACAAAGGCAGGCAACTTGAATATCTTGTCCACTAGATAGGCTATTCTGAGGAGAACCGAACCTGGAAACCTAAAGGAAACCTACTTCCTCATGCAATAGCCTTCCTCAATGATTTCCACAAAGCTCACCTCTCTATCCCATGCTACATTAATGTCACAGAAGCCATCTTCTACAATCTCTTTGCCTATTGCAGCCTTCCTATAATCACCACTTCTAACAACCATCTTTCCTTTGATCACCTGGAAGTCAATCTTTAGTAAAGGGATATTATAACGATTCTTGCCACTTATGCAACAATCTCCCATGCCCATCACTCAGGAAACCACAAAGTCCACTAGACACAGTCACATGACCTATGATGTCACACCACATGACCAAGGGTAAGGCTATGGATAATCCTCACAGCCCAGACCACAAACATGCCCCTAATATATAGCATTTCTCATGACCACAGCCATATGGCTATGCAAGATTCCATCAGATCTTAACCATGATCTGGTCTAAAACTAGACTCTATGACAAGGCATAAGTCATTTCCATTTTACCTTCACTTCCACATGACTCATAGCCCATGACTCTATTTGCAATCATCCCTTATATGCACACATGCTATGCAAACTTATGCATCAGCACTGACGAAGCACTGTCATAGCCTTGCCTATGACTCACCTCCATTTCACATGCATAGTCCACAGGTCTTATACCCAATGGCATTTACTTCTCTTATCTTACAACTCACATATGACTCGCATGAACATTAGTCCATGGGATGCCAACCAGTCTCCCAGACTTATACCCTATATAGATAGATACCACCACATGTACAAACACATAGAATCTATATAAACCAGCAAGCTCAAGTACTGGAATCCCCAGTCTTGATCTCTTCTAGATTAGCCCTCAGCACATCCCCTTAAAGCTACTCCTTTCATGACACCTTCTCCCTTCTAACCCCCACTTGAAGCACCTCCTATCAAGCACCCTCTGCTAGTGATCAGTACTGTGCTACCTAATCCCTAGCTGGGTTAGTCATAATAGAAGCTCAATGGCATGCTTGATGTAGCAAGTACACTTTTACTTCTTTGACAATGGTATCTTATCCTTGGACTTTGGGTACTTCATGATGTTAAGGGTGATAGAGTCACTCTCAATATACTGGGGAAAAGAAACCCATCCCTGGAGAGGGACAGGCTCAAGAGCAGGAAGGCTAACTTTGGAAGAGATAATTTCAATCCCTGTAGTTGGATCTGCATTAATAGTACAAATCATCTCACATGAGGGCTGGATGCCCATGCACTTAGCTAGCATGAATACCTACTATATGTGCATATCAGCAGATAGTCTGTAGAATCCTTGATAAAGCTGTACACTTTGGTGCACAAGAAAATGAGGGTCAGATGTTAGGGTAGAACCAGTGGTGTGCATGAAGATGGGGGCAGTGATAGCAAAAGATAACACTTCAGCAATGTTTGAAAACTGGGGCTTACCCTTGCCCTTCTTTCTCTTGCAAGCTTTCTTCTTGCTTAACTCATCATTTGATTGTAACAAGGAGCCAGAAGCTTTCTACTGCTGGGAGAATTTGGGCTCAGTGCCCTTCAACTTGATGGCTGAAATTTTGTTGGCCTGCTGGCCATTAGGCTTCTCTTTGATAAGGGAACACTATTCCCAAGCAAGAATGATGGCAAAGTGAATCTTTGCCATCATAGAGTTCACTATGGCATCTTTAGTGTTTTTCTTCACTGTCAGCATCTGGGCTACAATCTGCATAGTAGTAGGGAGCTTGGCCAGAAGCATCATCACCTTGACCTTGTCTAAGAAAGCATAGTCAGCTGCAGAGAGCCAAGCAAAGAGAGTATTGACCTTGTTCAAGACTAGGGTAAAATACAAGTTAGAAGAGATCTGGATGTCAAGGAGCTCTCTAAAAAGGGAGTAAGCAGAGGGAATAGACTTGACATTAAACTCAGCTCATAGAGCTTTGATAAGATCCAACACTTGACCATGGTTGTACTTCTGATGGAGCATATCCATCATGTAAAGTTGAATGGTCCCAACCATGGTATCATTGGCCTTCATCCATGCAATTCAATGATTAACCATGTTAGCACAAGCTCCATCAGTGGGAACTGCAGGGCAAGCAATCACCTGAATCCACAAGACACCAGCCACCTTGAGATAGACCTGAATCATTGGCCACCAGACATTCCAGTTTATCTCTATAAAAATGGGAATGTAGACATCCTTGATGCTAGGGCTAGATATAGTTCTAAAAAGAACATTAGTCATGCTGAACATCAATGGTAGATTGTACCAGCATAGATTTCTCAAGGGAAATACCTCTAATAATAATTAAAATGCATGCAAGTTTATACAATAGCATTGATGTTGTCATCAAAGATATCAAGCCTTTGATAAGTAGTGTGAAACACTGCTTAAAGAGGTGATGAGCATTGTTAAGAGTAACAAGTGCTCCTTGCAGGTGACATCATTAAGCTTAATTGACATAGTGTTAACCAGGGCTTATAACCTGTAGAAACAATAGGCTACTATACTACTAGCTACTGGGTACTCACATTGGTAATGGAGTTGGGGTAGTGCTTATAGTAATGGTGATGGTTAAGAGTCAAGAGTATTATTTAAACTTAGAGTGAAGTTTGAAGTTATATACTATAGTAGGTCCTTATATAATCTACTAAAGTAGAGGTTAAGTATCACAGTCACATGACTAGTAACATGCTCTTTCAACATTATTACCCTCTCTTGAACACTAATCCAGTTGACCCTGAACTACAATCCCAATACCAGATGGTGATCGGGTCTCTTTTGTATCTATCTCTTGATACTCATCCAGATATTGCCTATGCTGTAATAGCAATGGCAAAATACTCTACAAATCCTTTGAGGAATCATCTTAACAGAGCCCTATATATTTGTCAATACCTAAATGGTACCTGAAATACTACCCTTGTTTATGATGGTGCTTTCCAAGTGGGTTTAATTACCCACATAGATTCAGATTGAAGATATAATCCCAACACTAGGTGATCTCAGACCAGATTTATAGTAAAGCTAGCTAATATTGCCATATGTTGGAAAACACATCAGCAGAGTTGAGTTGCTTACTTCTTTACTAAAACAGAATATGTTTCACTCTCTAACTATAGTTGCCAGTTGAAATAGTTGAACTCATTGTTTAAAAAGCTAGGATACAATTTGAAGCCAATCTCTCTATGTAGTGATAATCAGGGATCCATCTTTATGGCATTTAATCTGATAATCAAGAAGCAATCTAAACACATAGATATTTACTGGCACAGTATTCAAGAATTGTTCATGAAAAGTTGATTGAGCTATTCTACATTGAAGACTCTAAGAACCTTGCCAATTTACTCACTAAGAACCTTGGCAGAATAAAGTTCATAAAATTTAGATCACAGTACAGTTTAGTCTACAACAACAGTCCAGCCTCACAAGTGTTGATTTTATTATGTTTTTCTATTACCATGTACAAAACATGGGGTAGTGTTGAAAGAGCACATTACTAGTCATGTGACTGTGGTACTCAACCTCCATATTAGTAGATTACATAAGAACTTACTGTAGTATATAACTTCAAACTTTAAACTGAGTTTAAATAATACTCTTGACACTCAATCACTACCATTGCATCTAACTGCTACCCAACTCCATTACCAATGTGAGTACCCAGTAGCTAGTAGCATAGTAGCCTGTGGTTTCTATAAAGTGAGTACTTCTTGATACTTCCCCAATAAATTGCTTTCTCTATGCTGCTAGTGCATGCTACTATAAAAAGATACCTTTAAGTCTCTTTAAATGGTATTTCATAGATATAGTTTGATGTTATGGCAATGCTACATTAATATCACTTAGTAATAACATAGTGTTGATTGCAAATCCATTGTTTTGCATCTCTGCAATATAAAGAAAGAACCATTTAGATTATGTGATGGTGACACCTCAGCCACCTAACCCAGTTTTCACCTAAAGATTATACAATGGGAGATGGGACATGTACCTCCTAAAGACCAAATACACTGCACTTCACTCTCAAGATGACACAACAACATTATCTAGCACACATCAAGGTGCCATGATGAGATAAAAAAAAAAAAGTATTGTCCATGTCACTGTCCAGTTGGTATGTAATTATGAGATGAAGGTCGTTGAACGAGCAAACATGCGCCTTATGCGATGACGATCGTCTGGTTCAGCGTCTCCAAGATCGGATAGAGTCCAGCCTGCACACACAAAAAAAAAAGTCAGCGTCTGCATCTCCCGTCGCATCGTACTTTATGGAGCTC
>JBBPKC010000351.1:0-10791 GCA_038089055.1 Tylopilus aff. balloui
GGGTCGATGTCATGACTGTTGCGATGAGCATCACCGGCAGGGGGTTACAACCACGGACGAATGCCTCACAGGTCAACGGGATCTTCTTCGTGGTGTACAATCTGCTGGGTGCTGTCATCGTCTTGACTTTGTTCGTCAGGTAAGGGTGTCCTTGAACTGGTCGTATACGACTCGAACTGAGGTCAAATTAGTACCATTATCGGGAACTTCGCGTCACGGACTGGCTCAGCATACCTCACTGAATCCCAGCGGGAGTGGATCGATCTTCAGAAGCTCATCAAGCGACTGAAGCCATCGAGGAGACCCAAGGTCCCGCCCACTTCTGGTCTCCGCTTTTGGTGCTACGAGCGTGCGATTCACAAGCACGGGTGGTGGACGAGGATGATGACCGTTCTCTTTGTGGTCCAGATATTGGTCTTGATGTTCGTTTTCCATGCTAACGATTTAGTGCTCACATTGATGACGCTGCTGCAGGACTCAAGCGCTCTCACCGGAAACCGCTATCGACTGGCACAGTAAGCGACTTGTTGGATGAATTGTCCAGGTCTCGCTGACAAAGGCCATTTAGATATCGTTTCATGGATCATCTCCTTAATCTACGTGGTGGATGTAATCATTCGACTATATGGACTCGGGTGGCGCGCTTTCAGCGCCAACGGCTGGAACCTGTTTGATGTCCTTGTGGCGTCCGGAAGTTTCACCACGACCATTTTTGTACGCTTCTATAGTCACGAATTTTCCACCCAGTTCCTACAGAAGCTATTTCTGGTCAGCATGGTGTTCAAGCTTGTTCAGAGGGTAGCCCCCCTAAACCAGCTCTTCAAGACTGGCACGTAAGTATTCGCCTCGCGACACCCGCTCATCATCAATGCAAACTCACGACGGAACTTTTTGCCGCAGTGCCAGTCTTCCCGTGATTTTGAACCTGCTCGGTCTATGGCTGACGTTCTTTATATTCTTCGCCATCATGTACATGGAGGTGTTCGGTTTGACAAAATGGTACTCGGCGGAGAACAGTTATCAAAATTACCAATCTATGGGATTAGCATTCCTCATGCTGGTGTCGTTGAGCACTGGGTGAGTGGTTTCGTCAATACGGTCAACGACACTCTAGCTCAGCCATGGCAGGGAGGGATGGAATCAGTTCATGCACGACTAGTAAGTCGTCTAGTTGGGTGTCACCCCAATCAACGCTCACGATTACATGCAGTACCCTCACATACCCAAAGTGCTCGCAGGTCTCCCATGGTGTCTATCAGACGGATTGCGGTAGCGCCGCTTGGGCGTTCACATTGTTCATCGCCTGGAACTTGCTCAGCATGGTAAGTACTTCCATGACTGTACCTACCTTTTGCACCGCTGACCTTTTTCTTCTTTGCTAGTACATCTTCGTCAACTTGTTCACGGGTGTGGTGGTAGAGAGTTTTTCATACGTTTTCCAGTCGAGCAGCGGTGTGTTGAAGTCTATCACCCGCCATGAGACGCGTGCGTTCAAAAAAGCCTGGGCCCAATTTTCGAATCCGGGAACGCGTCTGTTGGAGCGTCGCAATCTCGCTCCGTTCCTCGCTGTACGTGGCCGCGCTCGTCCCCCGAATTGCATTATAGTTTTGACTCACTCACGGATGCGTTGGTACAGAAACTCGACGGCGTCTTTGAAGTGCGCATCTATCCAGCGGAGCATTCTAGAAGGGCCATCCTCGACAAGTCGAGAAAGGAGACCGCACCAGACGGGGTGAGCCTGCGCAAGTTGAACAGGGAGGTGAATAAGATCGATATCGAGGAGGTCCGGGAGCGACGGGCGGTGTACACGCGGATCTACCACGAGGCGAACTTGATGTGTTGTCGAACGGAATGCAAGGGGGTCACGTTTACGGAGATGCTCCTGTTGCTTGCGCATCACACCCTGATCGATGACGAGGAGGCGTTGGGGTGAGTCTGCTTTCTTCTCTCTTCCTGCGCTGGGGTAACGACGTCACGGCGACTCGTGATGTACTAGGTTGAAGGAACTCGAGGTGAGACGAGAAGTGCTAGGGTTGGTGACCGATCTCGTGGGGCTGGACAGGGTACGGTCTCACCTACGAATGATGATCGTTCGCCGGAAGTACCTCCAAAAACGCATTGGTTCGCTCCGGAAAGGTGCCTCTGATTATCGTGTCGTGCGTTCGCGCCTGGATTGATGGCGTGGACTTTTTAGGGACGCTGTCGAGCAAGGACGACACGTTGAAGATAGCGGTCCTGAAGGACAATGCATCCGTTAGGAGCGACTCGGACGACGAAGAGGGGTGGCGTGCGGAGCACGATGTGACGGCGCGCACGTCGTCTCCGGAGACGTTGGTGCCATTGCCCGAGTTGATGGAACGAGGACGGTATGGGTGCCTCTACTCTAGAACGCGGCACCATCGGATTGACTTCTCTTGCTTTAGGGCGAGGAGTCCGGGCGACTTGCTAGACGACTCGGATGCTATGCACTCGCCAAGGAGGCGACGTTCCGAAGGTGAGATTGAACATTCTTGGATGCTTGAGCTCCCCCCTCAGACTGACGCTACTGGGGCTGGACATGCATTGCAGAAATAAGGCTACTACAGGCAGAAGAAGAGGCGGAAACGTGATCAACGAGCATGACGACGTCTACTCGTCGCACAACAGGATGTTGGGTTAATATGATTCGTGTTGACAGAACGGCGTGTTTGTGGATGGTTTGAGATGTGTATGATTGGCGGGGAACGGCCTCATGACTGACACCCGACAGGGCAATATGGCCGAAATGAACTTAAGTGAGGGCTCGTGTAACGAGGCGGTAGGAGGGCCCGCCCCCGCCCGCAGTAAAGGCTCCAAATGATAGGGGTCACGTGCCATGTGGCCCTGATCTGGGTGTGACTCCCGCGAAGGCACTTGGGTTACATAATAAACTTTCAACGTGTCACCTGGTTTTCCTTTCTTTTCGTCATGCACAGTTGGCTCCAAATTACTTCGGCTTACTGCTCTTACGAAAGATTGACAGCATACCCCGTACTCTTGACTCTCTCAAGAGCAATCACCGTCGACGTCGTCGTCACCAGCATACTCACTATAACTGAACGAAACCCGCGTGCGTGGTGAGTCGACGATGCGACACACCAAGTTCTTACCAGTGGCAGGACACAGTGCCCATACAAACGGGTGATAGCCTTACGAACTGATCCCCATGTTCCCAACCAGGACCATGTCATAGACATTGTTGGAGAGGGCATAACAGAAGGCACTCGAGATATCCTACTCCAATAACAAGAGGTATGGATATATGAGCATCTGGGAAGTAACTAACGTTCAGTGATAGGGAAGTCATATAGGGCCTGTGTGTCGTCCTTAATTCAACGCCTGCGTCTTGGCGTCGAATGCTTTCAGCGCTTCCATGCGTTTAATAAGCTCCCTCTCCCGTTCGGCCAATGCAGCGCGTTCCCTTTCAAGTGCTGCTCGCTCTTCGGCATGCCCCTCCGCACGTCCCTCCTCACGGGCCGTTTGGCGCATACGCTGCATCTATCAAACCATGAGCACGAGAAATAATGTGGGGCCATTCACAAACCGACCATCTGCTCCCACCTCGTCTGCTCCCACTTCGCCTCGACTTCTGCGATCCGATTGCACACCGTGCTTAATTCCTCGCGGTATTCACCACATACTTGTGAGACGCTGGTGGCCATGTGCTGGTACATCCCATTCTTGCGAGGCTCTATGGACCGCACGGCAATCGGGAACAGCACCACCAATGCATCTACGACAGTGGTTGCGAACCTGCAGCACTGGTGCTGGTTCGGGCTGTGCGAAGGCGCGTGAGAACTTGTCACTTTCATTAACGTGGCGAATTGGAGTATGGACGGTCGGGTCGCGTAGGTGTCGAACGTCAGCTTTCGGACTAGCTTGCATCCGTTGAGACGCCAGTAGCGCACAAGATCATTGTAACCCTCCGAATGAAGATAGGCGCATGTGATAACACCAGCTACTGGCAGTTCGCAGGACGGGGAGGATGAAAATGAGGATGAAACCAAGTTTGACGACAGTGCTAATTTATCCATTTTGCTCTGCGTTTGGACAGTACTCTCGGCGATGATGCATGCCTTCTGTGGGCTGTCAACAAGACCCACTTGTACCATCAAGAACTCATGTCCCTTTCTCCTGGCATGCTTGTAGTGTACGACTTGCTCGATAGAGCATTTGTTCATCTGACTTGATTCATTGTCCAATGTGGCCTCTAACCATTCGTGTAGGGAGTTGAAAGTACGAAAGCTTGCCTTCGTGAGTGGGAAGACACCTTTAACATATGGAGGTGGAGGTTGGGGCAGCTCCATGAAGGCAAAGAGTGCTTTGTAGAAGCGTCTTGGGACGGACGACCAAGAATGTATGCTGTAGTCCATGCTGTAAATGGGTCAGGATACGAGGTAGTAAGAGCCTGGCAGCATCCTTTGGATGCCCGTACGTGAAAATTAGAGCGTCTATTGAAATTCGTGATCACTTTTACCAGTCATGGCACACCTTCGAATTCGCGAAACCAGCTTTTACAGGGCAACGCAGAGGTAGTCATCATCCTGGCCTTACTATTAGAGGAAGCGATGAATTGAATGTGTTCCCACAGGATGCCATAGTGGATATGGTGGGGCACGTATGTCGTCGTGTAGTTCAGACCTTTATCTCGTTCTCCGACACGAGAGGCGAGCCTGTAACTTGGTTGTTCGATGTCACAACATGTTTCACGTCTTGTCGCTTGCCCAAACCTACATT
This sequence comes from Tylopilus aff. balloui, assembly GCA_038089055.1. Taxonomy (NCBI): domain Eukaryota; kingdom Fungi; phylum Basidiomycota; class Agaricomycetes; order Boletales; family Boletaceae; genus Tylopilus; species Tylopilus aff. balloui. The sequence goes on from JBBPKC010000351.1 coordinate 4,756, forward strand.
CGTGTTCAAAACATGCCTTGGGAAGGTACAACGTTGAATGGCGCTTGCGCTACCCCATCATGATTTTTTGATGATGGTTGCCGTGTAACCCCAAACAACCTCATAGTCGTGGGATTTATTCGTCTGATTGGCTGGCGTCCCGACCCTGCTTGCCAAACGTGGATAATAAAATATCCGCGGCACCACATCGTGTCCGTATAAACGCCTGCCGGTCATGCTTAAAAATTCTCGGGGAAGCGAAGCCTTTAATATTGGTTGCGGCCTGGTATCACCATGAGGCGAGGCGTAGCAGATGCCTCACACCCTCTTTTTTTGGCGATGGTGGCTTGGGAGAAGCGTCCTCGTGGGCTGGCAATTGGCGTTATTTTGGTAATCCCCCTGGGATCGCTTCATTTGTTTGTGTTGCCAGCAATGCTGTCTCGGTCGGATGGATGGTGCCGATGCCTCTCCGAGTGCCTGGGTTGCACTAACGCTGGGGGACTATTGTGTTGGCCAATGGTACCTAAACACGGCAACAAAGAAAAAAAGAGATGTGAGTGGACAGACAATGGGAGGGGTTGCAAGGGGACCAAACGGCGGTGGTTTGTGAATGACCCATATCAATAATCTATCGTGTTCAGGGTATAATGCACACTGGCATCAAGACACATCAAGCAGGGTGTGGCGAGGCACGTGCAGATGGCATTGAATAGCCCGGGCATGTTTCAAGGAGCAACTGCACGGGAACATAACTGAAAGCCATCGTGGCTAATGGCGAGAACATTAGCGGGACTGGGCCAGAACAGAATTGGACCACAATCTATAAGGCGAATAGTACGACGTGCGGGTACAAGGAGTGAGCTCTACGGGGTGCGGCAAGATAGAGTGCGGGGCACATGACATGCATGCCTGTGGGCTTATTGTTACGTTGCGTAGCAAATGCACTGGAGCGGGTTCTACTTGAGCGAGGAATTGAAAGCAAAGTCAGAGACCCACCAGGTAGGTCGAACCAGCGACAATATATATCCCATATTGTGTGCCCTGTTAAAGCTCCAAACGCGCTTCACCATAACCTATTCGCCGACGCCCGCAACTCGGACAGACTCCTGGTTTGGCCACCAGACCGAGACTCTATAAAGAATTGGAAAGTCGTCACCTATCGATCATCCATGGGTAGTGCCGCACCGTAGTGCATAGGACCCAGGCCGGAGTACTGTACCATTTCGACTCCCTGTTCTTACCGACTGATCCACAGGCCTCATGTCACCATGTTGCAGACGTCGTTGAAGAGGGTGGAACAAATACATTCAGGATGCTAGCCCAAGAAGGGATATTCGAACGTCTGGGAAGGAAGTCACATAGTACATGACAATCGCGAATATGGGGGACGTTTCGACACCTATACCCGGGCCTGAGCCTCCAGAGCCTCCAGTGCTTCCATGCGTCTCGCAAGCTCCCTCTCCCGTTCAGCCAATGCAGCACGTTCCCTTTCAAGCACTGCTCGCTCCTCTGCACGTCCTTGCTCGATACCTTCCGCATGCGCTTCTGCACGTGCTTCGTCACGGGCTGCTTGACGCATCTGCTGTATCTACACTACCATGAACACGAGATCCGAGGTAGGATCGATCACAAACACACTGTCTGTTGCCATCTCCCTTCCTGCCATCTTCCCTCCACTTCCACTATCCGTTCGTGCATGGCCCTGAGCTCCTTGTGGTATTCATCACAAACCTGCGAGACACTGTTGGCCATGGGTGCATCCACGCGCTGGTCGGGCCCACTCCTACGAGGCTCTATGGACCGTAGGGCAATGGGGAACAACATCACTAGTGCTTCCAGGACGGTGGCTGCGAACCAGTGGCACTGGTTCTGGAACAGGCTGTACGAAGGCACATGGGAGCTCGTCACCTTGACCAAGGTGGCAAGCTCGAGTATAGATGGTCGAGTGGCGTAGCGGTCGAATGTCAACTTCCGGACGGATTGGCATCCGTTGAGACGGTGGAGATGCACGAGTTCATAGTGACCATCTGAGTTCAAATAAGCACATGTGATAACATCGATGGCTGGCAGGTCATGGGAGGGCAAGGAGGCTGGGGGTGGCGACAAAGCAGATTCATCGTTTTTGTCTTGGACTTGGACAGTCCTCTCGGCAATGACGCAGGCCTTCTCTCGGCTGTCAACGAGGCCGACTTGCATCATCACGAACTCGTGTTCCTTTCCACTGGTACGCTTGTAGTGCACGATTTGCTCGACAAAGCATTTATTCATCTGTGTCGATTCATTGTCCAATATGGCCTCTAGCCATTCGTGAGGGGAGTTGAAAGTGCGAAAACTTGCTTTCGTGAGTGGGAAGACGCCTTTAACGTACGGAGGTGGGGGCTGGGGTAGCTCCATGAAAATGAAGAGTGCTCTGTAGAGACGCCTTGGGACGAGCGACCACTGGGTCATGTAGTAGCTCATGGTGTTGGTGGGCATTGTGGTGATTAGGCGTGATAAGGGTCCGGTCTCGGACTCAAACGGATTCTCCAACTTGAAGTCCGACTCCCCTATGAAAAGTTAGATGCCGCTTGATGATTACTGCGAAAGAAAAGAAAAGGACAAGTGTATGCCTTGATAGTGTCCATGGCATTGTCTCCAGTGTGGCTTCGTTCTGTTACCAGTCCTACCTTGCTTTGACGGGAAACAGGAAACCATTGTATACGCCGCTACGATGTGGTCCATATTCGTCCGGTTTGTGAGCTGGGATTGTCAATCTTGGAAACCATGTGACAATTGTCAGAAGCAGCCGACGAAACGTCTACAACATACCCTAGTTTTCTGTGCGGCAACATCGTTTCAGATGTGACCCAATTAAGAGACACCACCATGATGATAACGATCCCTTTCTTTCCATGATAGGAAAGAGCTAAGCTGGCTTCGTGGATAACGCCGGCTATGAGTGGTGGAGCGGTCAGTGCGGCTCTTCGATGGTCACGAAGTGCCAGCTAATTTCGTGACCAGATCATCCCGATGGTTTACCTTATGTAGTCTCGGTCTTATGACCAGACTAGTTCACAACCGGAAATCTGTCCAGGACCTTGCTGCAGGTGTTTTCGAACAGACTACAATAGCAGAGCATGTTTGTAAGTTAACAAGGTATACAACATGTAGTATATATCGTTGCTGGTTCGATACCTGTACCTAGTGAGCCTCCAACTTTGCTTTCAATTCCTCCGTCAAGCCTACCCTCTTTAGTGGGATCATCGCAACACGTTCCCACTCAGGTACTGATTGTTCTTCGGCATGTCCAAGTTCAACGCTTCCCAAACGTGCCTTTCACAGCCTACCTGACGCATCTGACTCTGGTGTGCATCACACCATGAACACGGCAATCGATGTGGGTCATTCACAAACTACCTTTCGGTCCCATCTCACCGTCCCCCCTCTTCTGTCTGCTAACATCTCTTTTTTTCTTTGTCGCCGCGTTCAGGCACCACTAGCCAACGTTGTCCCCCATCACCCGTCCACTTGAGACGGGATTGCTGCCAACATGAACAAATGAAGCGATGCCAGGGGGACTGCCAAAACGTCGACAGCCAGTCCACGAGGATGCCTTTCCCAGGCCACCATCACCGAAGAAGAGGGTGTGAGGCGTCTGCTATGCCTTGCTCATGCCAATGCACCCAATATCGCGAATTCCTAAGGCATGGCAAGGGTTTCGCTTCCCAAGATCTCAAGCACAGCCAACAGGCATTGATAGGACCAACATGCTTGTGGTAGCAATGCTCGCTTCATTATCCACGTTTGACAAGCAAGATCGGGACGTCAGCCAATCAGATGAGCTAATCCCACGACTATAAAGGTAGGAAGATGGCAAAGTTCTACATATCATCGCCATATTTCATTCCCATCTGTTAGATGCCTTCCTCGCCCATCACCAAAATGGGTGGCACATGCGCCCCGCAGTGTTGCACCTTCCCAAGGTTGATGGGTGTGGCCAAACGACAGGACGTGAAACTTGTTTTGACCGATATACTCAAGTTACGGGTTCGCCCCTCGTGCTGGAGCCTAGCAGGCCCTTATCAGTTCGTGTCAGCAGCATGGGTTACAGTATAATTTTTTGGTCGCCCATCCCAAAGTGGTTCTACAACTCTCTTTGCTTTCATGGACTCACTCTCGCTCGTCGAAGGTGTCTTCCCATCCAGGAATGGAAGCTTTCAGACTTTCTACTCCCCTCACGAATGGCTGGAGGCTATATTGGGCAATGAATCGACACAGATGAACAAATGCTTTGTTGAGAAAACCATACACTACAAGCAAACCGGTCGAAAGGAACACGAGTTCGTGATGTTGCAAGTCGGTCTCGTTGACAGCCCACAGAAAGCCTGCATCATTGCCGAGAGAACCGTCGATGTGCAAGGCAAAAAGGATAAATTAGCGCTGTCATCGTCCTCATGTTCGTTCTCCTCGCCCTCCCATGACTTACCAGCCATCGATGCCATCACATGTGCTTATTTGAACTCGACGGGTTACGATGAACTCGTGCGTTACCGAGGACTTTGCAAACTCAAGTCCGTCCGGGAGTTGACATTTGATCACTGCGCCATCCGACCGTCCATACTTGAACTCGCCATCTTGGTCAAGGTGACGAATTTCCATGCGCCTGATTACAACCTGTTCCGGAACCAGTGCTACTGGTTCGCAGCCACCGTCATGGGTGCATTGGAGGCGCTGTTCCCGCGAGCCGTGCAGTCCGAAAAGTATTCGCGAAAGGGTGGGACCTGCAGGGGCATGGATATACCCAAGGAGCATAGCGTCCCGCAAGTATGTGATGCATACCACGAGGAGTTGAGCACCGTGCGCAAACTGGTCACGGAAAAGGAGAGGACAGCAAAGCGACAGCAGACGGTAAGTTTGTGGGTGACCTACATCGTTTCTCGTGCTCATGGTGTGATCGGTACAGCGGGAAATTCAAACGGCGCGTGATGAAGGACGTGCAGAGGGGCGTAAACAGGAGCAAGCAGAACTTGAGAGGGAACGTGCTACATTGGCCGAACGAGACAAGGAGGTTGCGAGACTCAAGGAAACACTGAGGGCATTAGAGGCTGGGGTACAGGTGTTGAATTAACGACGACAGATTCCCCGTGTTCGAAATCATCAGGCGCCTTATGACTTCTCTTCAGGTGTTTCCCATAGACTTGAGTGTCTCCACCTTTTGCCCGTGGACTAAAATATGCTGTTATAATCAATGATGGTGTCCATACATGTGGTCCCAATAGAGAAACTTAGTTGTAACAGCATTTTCCCAGAAAGTGCATCTTCACATGCAGGGTCCTAACATCTGCGTCGATTTTTTTCTGATTATAGCAAGTGCGATGATGATAATGATGATGATGGTTATGTAGATGTTGCTTGGCAACCTACTATACCGGTAAACGATTGCAAAGTGCTCGTCACAAAGGTATGATAGTAGATATCTTGTCGGTCGAATTCCATGGTTGAGTACTTAGTCACCATTAGGGTCGAGCGTCATATTACAGAAAGACTGGGCACAGGGATCTGAAACCGCTGCTTGGTAGTTCCAGGGGACTGTCTGACCCGGAGGGGACCCGCTCCAATTGCCTAAGGAACTCATGAGACCGCCTAGTGTGATGAAGGTTGGAAGATCCGGAGGGACTTTGAGCGTCAGTCATCATATTCAACGATGCACTCGTGCCTATTGCCACTGTTGCAGCCTCAGTTGGCCGATGACGCTGGAGCATGGTGACCATCGGGTGGTCCAGGTTAGACTCAAAAGCTGAAGGAGGCGAGGTAGGTGACGAGGGAGGTCGGCCAATGACCATCAACCATGCAAAGACAAGACTGCGTCAGTCACAGCATCAGTCAGGTTAGTCATGCCAGACACCCCTGCAGGCACAACGGGCGACGACGAGCATCGTCCAGACACACCCACAGAACCACCAGATGAAGTTCAGTGGCGATGATGGGGGTTAGCATACGTGTCGGGAGAGCCTTCGAGGTAGACGAGGCAAGTGAGCCACAAGGCTACGAGGGTGAGATGACAAGGTCGGGTAGGAG